>JAQZBX010075230.1:0-14627 GCA_029593785.1 Cabassous unicinctus
TCCTGTAATTCCCCAATTTAAACCTGTTAACACCCTTAAAATGATTGTAATTAATAACCCAATTACCAAATTTCAGAAAGAAAAGAAAAAGTCCTTGAAATCTATAGAAATAACTTTTCTAATTATAATTAAAACAAATTAAACAATTATAATATATTCCAGAACATGGCAGTCAGTATGATTTTAAGGTTATTCACAATTTTAGAATTTTATTAAGGAAAAAAGGGATTTTAGCCTCTGGTGAAGAAAGGATAAAGAATATTTTTTGCATTAACAATAATGGTTTCAATTTTATTTAGCTTGGGTGTAATCTCCTTAGGTTTATAGGATACTGATAAAATACATTAACATTATATGTATTAAATCTTTAAGATGATGAAAATTGTAAGTTTGTGTTTAATGACATTAAGTCAAAGAAGGGAAAAAAGATTTATCCTAAAGTAGAATGACTAGTTTTCATAGAACAGAATGAGGAATGTAAGAAAAATACTTAAATGGATAAGGTAAATTTCATTGGTTGCTAACTGTAATTTAATAAGCTTATTTAAAAGAAAAGTAACTATTTTATGTAGTTACGGTTGGTTACAGGAAGTTTGCAAAAACATTTTCTAAACTGAAATATTTAAGTGGCTAATTCCAGGAAGACATTATTAAATGAAAATATAAATTGATATTTGTAACAAAAAGCAACTTCATAATAGGAAAACTTGTCAGCAGCTACCTTAATATGCATATTAAAGTTTTGGTAGGGAGAAGATAATCCTGATTGCATTAGGAATTATAGGTTTTCATAAACTAATTGAGAAAGCAGTTTTGTCCTATACTGCTAAAGTAAAATGCCTTTTAATTAACATAGTCATAATAAAGGTTTAGAAGTAAAAAATAAAGTATTAAAAATAGTTAAGTTCATTTAATATGTTACAAACTACTTTGGAAATATTTACAAAGTGTATAAAATTTAAGAGAAGGATTGTGGGAAGATGACATCACACTAACAAGCAGGGCTCATTGCTTTCACAAAAACGATGGAGAAAGAGACAAAATATGTAAGGGACCAGTTTTAGGGGTCAGCAGAACAGGACAGTGTTACACAACTCCCATGAGGGTAAGAGACAGAGAGATAAAGAATACAAAACAGTAAATATGAGTTTCCAAATGCTCTTGTTAGTGAGGAAGGGCTCCCCACACACAGCCCCAAGAAGTTGAGCTGGGGTAAAACCCCTGGCTCATTGCAGCTGACTAAGAGGGGAACACACATCTTGCTCACTAACAGCTGTTACAAGGGAAAAGGGAGCATAAGATGGGGGACTTCTTTTCAGTAAATTTGGCCAGCAGAGCTGCTTTACATCTGGAATCTGGCCAGACCAAAACACAGCATAATGGAGATTGAAATATCTCCATGAAAAGGTGCACCAATGAGTGCCATCTAAATTTCTGAGCTGGAAAAGACAGAATAATGGTAAGTTTGAGAAGGGAAAAGATGGAACTTGTCTCAGGGACTTGAAAGACAACATGACATGCACAAACATTCATGATAGGTGTCCTAGAAGGAGAAGACAATGGTAAATGGGCAGAAAGAATCTTTGAGGAAATAATGACAAAAATTTTCCCAACCCTTATGAAAGACATAAATATCAATATACAAGAAGATCAACACATCCCAAACAGAATAAATCCAAATAGACCTTCTTCAGGAAGCATTCCAGAAATGCTGGAATGGATTTATAAATGGGTAAGGGATAGTTATTGGAGGAAATGTGAGATGCTTGATAGAAAAGGTGGAGATTGCTTTGCAGAAACTATTGTTTGGGATATGGACACTGAAGAGAGTTTCTATGAAGCCTCAGAAATAAATGATGAAACTATTATTGGAAACTGGAGGAAAGACAATCTGTGTTTTAAAGTTGCAGAGAACTTAATACGATTGACTCCTGGTATTTTATAGAATGCAGAATTTGAAAATGGTAAACCTGGACATTTAGATGATGAACTTTCCAAAGTAAACTCAGAGAATGCAGGTTGGCTTCTTCTTGCAGTTTATAACACTACACTATAGGAGATAGATAAGCTGAGGACTGATCTGTTGGGCACAAAGAAAACAGAAACTGATTCTGGAAAGTCCAAGCCTCTGGAAATCAAGCTTTGAGATGATAGTGCACCATTGGAGGATATAACTAAACTTGGAACAGGTAAATGAGGATTGAAGATGCATTTATCTTGTAAAGTCTTGTTGAAAGTCTTACTGTCTGATGGCTTGGACCTCTGCTTCTTGCATGCTATACCAATAAGCTTTTGGAGAGAACAGTATGAACAAAACCACTGTCATCTTGGACTAAAAGTAACACAGAAAGGAAAGACTTTAGGAGAAAGAGCTTTAAGAAGAAAACAATTGAAACTGAGATCTAGAATTAAGACATAACCTTGGGCCAAGAGAGGAACCCCATTCAAGTGTAGAGAGAGGGTGGGCTTGCCCTAGCAGTTGAAGAGGGTGGATGTTCCCTGCCCAATGTTCCAGGAGAGTTTTGCCTCCCCACTATGCAGAGAGGGTGGAGCACATTTGTCAAGAATTAGGGAGGTTGAGGAAAATGTCCCTTATGTCTGAGAGGGCTGGATCTTCACAAATGGATTTGGGAAGGCCAGGTGATCAACTCATTGGTCTGAGTGGGCTGAGCTTTATACCAAAGATTAGGGAGGATGTTGTCTTCAATTCACTGTACTAGGTTCAATAAGACTCTAACCCAAAGATTGTTTAAGGTGTGGCAATCACCCCAATGCTCTTTGAGGATGAGGTTTGGAGCTTGGTCAACACCCAGATGCTTGATGAGGGTGGAACCAAGAAAATGCCCTTTGGGTAAGCCTGTGGAATAGGTAGGTCCCCATGTGTCCCAAGGAGAAGAAACCATCATCTTAAGAATGACTCTTAGATTTGAAATTGGATGGAAGATGCCCCGAAAGTTTACTGAACTGTAGAGGACCCGTGACTCATGTTTCCCTTCCAAATTCTCCTTATGGTAATAAAAATGTTTATCCTTTGTCTGTCTGTTTGTGTATCGGAAGAAGATAAATTGTTTTTGACAGTTTCAGTGGTCTATAGCAGATGGGACTTTGCCCCAATACAAACTGTATTTCTTTAAACTGACTGTGATATGATTTTATACTCAGCATTGATATTGATTTAAGATTATTTTTGAATATTGTAAAGTCTTTTTGGAATTCAGAGGGTGGAGTGTATCAGTTTGATATTATTGATGAATTCCATAAAGAAATATTGCATTATGTTTGTAAAGTTTTCTTTTCCTCTGGGCGTATTAGAGTGAACTGGATACAGAGGTTTTACTTTTACTTGATTAAATAATGATTAAGGCTTTTATAGGGCCATGTCAGTAGGACATTGAGTCCCTGCCCCCTTGGTGTGTGGGGACTCACAGAGAAAATGACATGGCAGAAGAGAAAGTGGGAATTTTTGAACTGGAGCCCCAGCAAGCAAGCACACTGAAGAGCTTGGCCGCGAGGAAAGAGAAAAGGCCCCAGGGAGAGAAACAAGTCATTCACCTGATAGTCTACACCTGGCCTTTTGGAGATAGCAGAGGAGCTGAGCCCAGACATAAGCAAGTCCTAGGAAGAGAGGAAAATGGGAAGCCTGAGCCATCATAGATATCGGCAGCCATTTTGCTCCAACATGTGGCAATAGACTTTGTTGAGGGAAGTAACTTACACTTTACGGTCTGGTAACTCTAAGCTTCTACCCCAAATAAATACCTTTCATAAAAACCCAACAGATTTCTTGTATTTTGCATCAACACCCCTTTGGCTGACTAATACACCAAGGAAACAAGAGAGTGTACAACTGCAAGCAAGAGAGTCCCATCTATTCAGGTATTTGGGAATGAAACTCTCTCTCAATTAAAGGTGGAGTGGGCATCACCATCCCAGAATCCTCAGGATTGGGGAATAATATACGGCCTAGAGTGGACTTACTGGTATTCTACTATAGACTTGTTCTGATTCTAACAATGGAAGAAATTATATCATTGATATGGAGACAGCAGCCACGGGGGTACTGAGGGCAGGGAGAAAGAGGGAGAGGTGTAATGGGAGGATTTTGGGACTTGAAATTGTCCTGAATGACACTGCAATGACACATACAGGCCATTATATATCCTGTCATAACCTACATTATTGATTGGGAGAGAGTATAACCTACAATGTAAACTTTAATCCCTCCTTAGTCATAATGATCCAAAATGTGTTCATCAATTGAAATGACTGTACCACACCAATGAAAGAAATTGTTAATGTGGGGTAAAGTGGGAGCTGTGGGGAGAGGGGCACATGGGAATCCCTTATATTTTTATATTTTTAATGTAAAATTTTATGTAATCTAAGTATCTTCTAGAAAAAAATAAAAATATATATTTAAAAAAGAAGTCATTTAAGATTAATCAGGAACATTGGATTTATTTATGCCTCTCAAGTTTTCTTGAGAATAAGAAAACTATAAAAACCCTGAGAACTGACAAGATTTATAGAAAGCTCATATCTTTGGAAACCTATGTTTGTATAGAAGTCACTGCAGGTCCTATCCCACATGGCAGTCTGGATGTGTTTTACCAGATATGTCTTCTGCAAAAGGGCAGGAGAATAATGGGAAGGGGCTGTATGAGGGAACTAGAGCATAAACAACATGGTGAAGTGTAGAGGTCCCACACAGTTACTAAAAATATCACAGAAGAACAACAACCACAAACTTTCACCTGGGAAATGAAGAGGTATGGAGCTGAGAAAGAGCCTCTACATTAAGAAGGAAATTGATTCTAAGAAGGTCATGGAACAGGAGTTCCATTTTGACTAGAGTTAGCAAGGTACAGAGGCATTCATGACTGCTGGCTCCAGGGATCCAGGATTGGTGATTGTGCACATTGAGTGAATCTTATCAAGGGTATCAGTGGGTCATATGTTTGTTCCCTCCCATCTCTACTTAGCCACTGTGTGAGAAAAGTATCATACTTCCTAAAATATATGCCACATCATTTTTTTGAAGAGGGGGATGGTAAATTTGAATGGGTTTGAACATATTCTTCAATGATTGATAATCACTGATGTTAAGAATTATATCCAGAAAGTGTAGAATATAGATGGTCTCATCAGAGGAAATTGAATTTCAAGATATTTGCTGAGATTGTTTGTAGAAACCTGAAAACAAAACAAAAAAACCTGTTTTTGTTACTTGTGAAAACTTGTACTTTACAAGCTATGAAAAATTCCTACTTACATAATATTTTCCTTTATTTTTGCTTTATTTTATTTTATTTTATCTTGTAAAGAAGATTAGATTACATTAATGTTACATAAAAAATATAGGGGATTTCTATATACACCTCCCCTTACCCACCCCACCTTTCCCACATTAACATCACATTTCATTAGTGTGGTACATTTGTTACAATTGATACACACATATTGAAATATTGTTACTGACCATGGACTATAGTTTACATTATAGTTCACACTTTGTCCCACACAATTTTATAGGTATTGACAAAATAAATAATAGCCTGTGTCTGTCATTGCATTTTCATGCAGGACAATTCCAATGTCCCAAAAATGCCCCCATGTTACTCCTATTCTTACCTCTTCCTCCTATCAGAAACTCTGGTAGCTAATGCCTTTATATCAAAGACACAAGTTCTTCCATTGCTAGAATAATAAAAAGTCCAGAAAAGAATAATGAGAAGTCTACATAAGCCCATTGTTCATACCCCAATATTGACAATCTGGGGATGGTGATGCTCACTCAAAAATATAAAATAAAATTAAAATTTAAAAATTTTCCTCATTGTGCCTTTCATCACTGTTACATATATTGTCTTTTATGTACAGTGACTATTTCTTCCATATATACACCAGTGTATTTTAATTTTTTGCTTTCTCTTCAAAGAAGCTTTAGGTTACAGAAAAGTCACATCGATAATACAGGGGATTCCCATATATCCAATGCCTTCCTCCTCTACCATTCTCTCCTATTAATAACACATTCGTGTGGATGGTTCATTTGCTACAATTTATGTACAAATATTGAAGCATTGCTATTAAACATCACCACTGGTTTAATTATGGTTTCATTTTTCACTGTACAATTTTCAGGTTTTGAAAAAATTTAAATGGCCTGTATTTGTTATTGTAAGATCCTGCAGAACAATTCTAATGCCCTAAAAATGCTCTTTGTTCCATCTATTCTATTCTTACCTCTCCCTCCCCTGGGAACCTATAGTAACAATTGTCAATTTTTAAAGAATAAGGTCCATAGTTTCATGCAATAATATTGACGGTTTTACATATTGACCTGTTTTCTTTCATTATGCATTACTTACATTCTTGAGATTCTTTCCCCTCTAATTGAAAACATAGGAGGGCTCCCCTGGATGGGAGTTTAATATTTTCTTATTTATTGTGTAGGCCACAATAAATAAGTGAGATAATACATTATGACAAGATGAATACTTTCATATTCCATAGAGGCATGCCCCAGGTGCACTTTAAAACATATGCCTCCACCCCCAAAGTCCTACACAAGTAACCCTTCCCTGCCATATTTGCCAAAAGAATATTCCCCCATGTAGTTTTACCCACAGAATTGTAAATCCACAGAATTCACCTGATCCTTCTTCCAAAAGTGCCCTCAGTTGCATGGATAGTCCAACCAACCCCCCCCCACACACACACTAATCCCTTCATATTCTGGCACCATAGAACCAAATCACATCACTGTACAACTATCACTTCCATCCATTGCCCAATCATACCTTTCCACCTTATCATATTGCCTGTATTGATCATTGGCTCAACACCTTCTACTTTCTTTCTGTTTCCTATTAACATATCTCCAAATTCTAGCTCTGTGTGTCTGCTCAATTTTCTTAAGTCATATCAGTCAGGTTATGAAATATTTGTCTTTGAGTGGCTGGTTTACTTCACTCAATATAAGGTCTTCAAGATTCAGCCATGTTATCCTGTATGTTAATACTGCATTCCTTCTAAAAGCTGAATACTATTCCACTGTATGTATATACCATGATTTGCTTATCCATTTCTCTGTTGATGGACACTTGGGTTGCTTCCAACCTTGGCAATAGTGAATAATGCCACTATGAACATTGGTGTGTGCAGCAGTTTGATATTGTTTATGAATTCTGAAGATAGATATTGGATTATGCTTGTAAACTTGTCTGCTTCTCTGGCATATTAGATTATATTGGATTCAGTGGTTTCACTTTTCCATGATTAAATAATGATTAAGGTGTTGATTGGGCCACTTCAGCAGGATGCTGAGTCCCACCGTGGATGGGGACTCACAGAGAAACTGCAATGCAGAGAAGAGAGGTTGGAATTTTGAACTGGATCCCAGGAAGTAAACATAGAAGAGAGAGCAGAGCAGCTGAGCCCAGAGAGAATCCAGCCCTGGGGAGAGAGACAAAGCCTAGAGAGCCTGATAGTCTACAGCTGACCATGTGGAGAGTAGAGAGCTGCTGAGCCAGGAGAGAAATGAATCCTGGGAGAGAGACAAGACTTATCTAAGCCTACAGCTGATATTGGAAGAAGCTGGGATCATAGAGCCTTAAGAGGAAGAGGAAAACGAAGACTGGATATTGGCAGCCATCTTGCTGCAACAGACTTTGGTGAGGGAAGTAACTTACAATTTATGGCCTGGTAACAGTAAGCTTCTACCTCAAATAAATACCCCTTTATAAAAGCCAACAGATTTCTGGTATTTTGCATCAGCACCCCTTTGGCTGACTAATACAGTGTGCATACATCTGTTTGTGTCCCTGCTTTCAATTTTTCTGGGTATAAAGACAGTAGTGGATTGTTGGATCATATCCAGATCTATAGTTAGCTTACAAAGGAACCACCAAACTGTCCTCCAAAATGACTGTACCATTCTACATTCCCATCAGTAGTGGATAAGTGTTCCTTTTCCTCCACATTCTCTCCAACACTTGTAGTCCACTGTTTGTTTGTTTTTTAATAGACACCAGTCTAATATGTGTGAGATGATGTCTCATTGCAGTTTTGATTTGTAATTCCCTAACAGCTACTGAAAATGAGAATCTTTTCATGTCCTTTTTAGTCATTTATATTTCTTCTTTGGTGAAATGTCTATAAAAGACCTTTGCCCATTTTTAAATGAGTTGTCTTTTTATTTTTGAGATGTAAGATTTCTTTTTATATGCTGGATATTAGGACCTTATCAGATAGATGGTTGCCAAATATTTTCTCTCATTGAGTAGGCTGCCTTTTCACTTTCTTGACAAACTCCTCTGAAGCACAAAAGTTTTTAATTTTGAGAAGGTACCATTTATCTATTATTTTTTCATTGTACATGCTTTGGGTGTATAGCTTAAGAAACATTTCCTACTACACAGTCTAGTAGATGCTTCCCTACCTTACTTCTAGGAGCTTTAGGGTCTTGACTCCCTTATTTAGATCTTTGACCCATCTTGAGTCAATTTTTGTGTAGTGCATGAGATGGTGATCCCCTCTCATTATTTTGGATACAGATGTCTAGATCTGCAAGCACCATTTGTTGAAGAGGCCATTATGTCCCAGTTGAGTTGGCTTGGTGGCTTTTCCAAATATCAGTGGACCATACATATGAGATTCTGTATCAGAAACCTCAACTCTATTCTATTGGTCAATATATCTATCCTTGTGCCAATACCATGCAGTTTTGACCACTTTAACATTGTAGTATGCTTTAAAGTCAGGTAATGTGATTCCTCCAATTTTGTTTATCTTTTCAATATGTTTTGGTTGATTTTGGGCCCCTTGCTCTTCCAAATAAATTTCATAATTAGCATTTTTCACAGTAGAATAAGATGTTAGCTGTGGGTTTTTCATATATACCCTTTATCATGTTGAGCATGTTTTTTTCTATTCCTATCTTTTAAAGTGTTTTTCTCAAAAAAGATGCTGTATTTTGTCAAAAGCTTTTCTGCATCAATAAGGGTGATCATGTGACTTTTTTATTTCAATCTGTTAATGTGTATTACGTTAATTTAATTTTTATGTTGAAACATTTTTGCATACCAGGGATGAAACCCACTTGGTCATGGTATTTAATTCATTTTGATATGTTGCTGCATATGATTAGCAAGTATTTTTTTTGGATATTTTAGCATCCCTGTTCATTAGAGAGATTAGTATGTACTTTGCTTTTCTTATGGCATCTTCATGTGGCTTTGTTATTAGGGTGATGTTGCCATCATAGAATTTTTTAGGCCATGTTCCCACTACTTCTATGTAATTGAAGAGTTTAAAACAGAATGGTGTTGGTTCTTTCTGGAATGATCTGGTCCAAGGCTCTTCTTTGTTGGAAAGTTTTTGATGACTAATTCAAATTTGTTACTTGTGATTGGCCTGTCGAGTACATTAATTTCTTCTTTGTTCAATGTAGGCTGTTTGTGTGTTTCTAGAAATTTGTCCATTTCATCTAAATTGTATATCTTGCTGGCATCCAATTTTTCAAAATCCTTGTATGATAGTCTTATGTTATCCCCTATCTCATTTTTATTTTGTGTAGTTTCATTTTCTCTCCTTTTTCTTTTTATGTGTAGCTAATGTTTTGTCAATTTTATTAATCTTCTCAAAGAACCACCTTTGGTTTTGTTCATTTTTTCTAGTGTTTTCTTAATCTCAATTTCATTAATTCTGGTCTAATCTTTTTTCCTTCTTTCTGCTTGCTTTAGGATTAATTTGTTTTTCTTTTCTCAGTCCCTCCAGGTGTGCAATTAGGTTGTTGATTTTATCTCTTTCTTCTTTTATAATACAGGCATTTGTGGCTATAAATTTCAGTCTCAGAACTGCTTTTGCTGCATCCCCTAGGTTTTGATATTTTGTGTTCTCATTTTCAATCATTTCAGGGTAATAACTGATTTTTTTGCAATTTCCTCCGTGACCCACTGGTTGTGTAATGAGTGTGTTGTTTAACTTTCATATCGTTTTGCTTATTCTGGTTTTCTACCCTTATTCATTTACAGCTTCATTCCATTGTGGTCTGAGAAATTACTTTGTATAATTTCAATCTTTCTGAATTCCTTGAGAGTTGTTCTATTGCTTAGCATGTGGTCTATCCTGGAGAATGATCCATGTGTACTTGAATAGAATGTATATCCCACTCTATTTGAGCATAATGTTCTGTATATGTCTATTAGGTCTAATCCTCTAACATTATCCAAGGACTCTGTTTACTTATTGACCCTCTGCTGAAATGCTCTTCCTTATGGTGATAATTGTCTATTAAATTCCCCCACTATAAATATAGAGCTATCTCTTTCTCCACTTAGGTCTTCCAATGTTTGCCTCATGTATTTTGTGGCACCCTGGTTAGATGCATAAATGATTATTATTGTTCTTTCTTCTAGTTGATTACCCCTTTTATGAATACATAGTGTCCTTTGTCTCTAACAAAAGTTTTTCATTTAAAGTCTATTTTGTCTGGTATTAGTATAGCTACTCTCTCCCCTTTTGGCATGTAAAAATCATCTTCTAACCATTCACTTGCAATCTTCTTGAGTCCCTGGATCTAAGGTGAGTTTCTTACTTTGTAGACAGCATATAGATCAGTCATATTTCCTTATCCATTTTGCCAATCTGTTTCTATTGAATGAGGAGTTTAATTCATTAACATTCAGTGTAATTACTGTCAAGGCTTTAATTGCATTAGCCATATTTTCTTTAGGTTTATATATGTCATGTTTTGTTTATATTTGTCTTTTTATCTTTTTAGTTATTCTTACTATTCCTTCTCTACACTCCTCCAACCCTCTTCCTCCTGTTATTTTTTTTCCTTTCAACTTGCACAAATCCTTTTAGTATTACTTGAAGAGCAGGTTTCTTATTGAAAACTCTCTTAATTTCTGTTTATCTGTAAATATTTTATACTCTCCCTCTTTTTGGAATGCCAGTGTTGCTGGATACAGAATACTTGGATAACAGGTTTTTTGTTTTATGTTTTGTCTTTGTTGTTGATGTTGTTTTTTGAACCTTAACTACGTCACACCACTGACTTGTTGCCTCCATGGTTTCTGATGAGAAATCAAGGCTCAATGTTATTGAGCTCCTTGTTTGTGATGGATGTCTTTCCTCTTGCTGCTTTCATGATACTTAGTCTTCAGCATTGCACAATTTGATAAGTATATGTCTTTGTGTATGCCTGTTAGGATTTATACTGCTTGGTGTGCACTCTACTTCCTGGACAAGTATGTACATGTCTTTCAAAAGAGTTAGGAAATTTTCAGCCTTTATTTCTCCCAATACTGTTTCTGACTACTTTCCTTCTTTTCTCCTTGTGGGATGCCTACACTGTGTATGTTCATGTGTTTCATGTTGTCATTTTATTCCCTGAGACCTGGCTGGATTTTTCTATCATTTCACACTTATTAAACTTGCCACTATTATAAAGTCAGAAACCTGTAAATGTTGTGGAGGAAGTGGACAGATAGGAATGCTTATTTACTGATGGTGGAAATGTAGAAGGGTACAGCCACTATGGAGGACTGGCAGTTCCTTACAAATTTGAAAATATTCTTGCCATGGGACCTGGTAATACCATTTCTAGGTATATACCCAGAAGAACTGAAGGCAGTGACACAAATAGACATCTGCACACTGATGTTTATAGCAGCATTATTCATGATAGCTAAAATTTGGAAACAACCCCGGCATCTATCAACAGATGAATGGATAAACAATTTGTGGAGTACACACACAATGGAATATTATGAAGCTGTAAGAAGTAATGAAGTTGTGAAACATATGGCAACATGGATGACACTGGAGGACATTATGTTGAGTGGAGCAAGCCAGACACGAAAGGACAAACACTGTATGATTGCACTATTATGAACTAAATATATTATGTGAAATTTAAATATATTATGTGAAGTATGAATATGGGTAAAACTGCTTGTATAAGATTTTTCTTGAAGCTGAACAAATGTAGGTTAATACTACAAAATGTTAATATCTGACAAAAATACATTATACTAAGTGAAGGAGAGCAGACACAGATTACTACATATTACATGACTCCATTTACATAAAATGTATATAAAAATAAATTTATAAAGATGAAATTAGATGAGTGGATATGTAGGGCTGAAGGAGGAATGCTAAGGGTTGTGGAGTCTTTCTTTTTGGAGTAATGACATTGTTCAAAAATTATGAGATGATATATGTACAACATTGGATTATATTGAAAACCATTGATTATACACTTTCAATATATCATATGGCATGTGAATATATCTCAATTAAACTATATAATAAGCAAATACATAATTGTGAAAGAATAGCCAAAAATAGCAGGTATGTACAGCAGGCGAAAGTCAACAGACTGAGATGTGTGTAAAAGTCTTGTTTGTTTGTCTGTTTCATCATTATTATTATTGAAATAATGTAAATGCTCTAATAATGTTTGAAGTGTTGAATGCACAACTATGTCATTATACCAAATGCTATTGGTTATATACTTTGGATAAATTGTGTGCTTTATTAATATATATCAATAAGAAATGTAAAAAAAAATAAAATAAAAACATTAGAGGCATATAACAACTGATTTGAAATGTTAGAATAATGAATAAGGGAAATTAAACACAGAACATTTGAACTTGAAAAGACAGAACAGACAGATTAAGCAATACAAATATAATGAACACAGTTTCAGGGAATTGAATGTCAACATGAAATGCACACACACATATGTGTTTTAGGGGTCCCAGAAGGAAAAGAGAATGGGAAAAATGTGGAAAGAATGTTTGAGGAAATACTGATTGAAAAATTTTCCACCCTTATGAAAGACATGAATATCAATGTTCAAGAAGAATAACATACCCCAAATAGAAAAAATCCAAATAGACTTACTCTGAGACATCTGATATTCAGAATGTCAAAGGCCAAAGATAAAGAGAGGATTTTCAGAGCAGTAAGAGAATAGCAATGCATTACTTACAAAAGAGTCTCAAAAAGTCTAAGTGTTGATCTCTAATTAGAAACCATGAAGGTGAGAAGGTAGTGGTATGTTATATTTGAGGTATCAAAAGAGAAAAATAGCCAGCCAAGGATGCTTTATCTGGCAAAAGTATCCTTCAGAAATGAAGGCAATTTTAAACTCTTTAATTACAAACAAAGCTGAGTGATTATGTTACCAAAAGACTGAATCTACAAGAAATATTATAGAGTATGTTAGAGTCTGAAAGAAAAAGACAAGGGAGAGAGCACCTGAGAAGAGTGTAGAAATGAAGAACATAAATAAGAGAAACTGAAATGGTTAAAAGACAGTCAATAGTAATATATGACAACAGGAAGCCAAGGGATAAAATTGACAAAGTAATATCTTTATAGTAGTAATTCTGAATGTTAATGGATTGAACTCACTAATTAAAAGGCATAAACTGTTTGGAATGTATAATAATAATGAGCTATCTATTTGTGGTCTACAAGAGACTCATCTTAGCTACAAAGACACAATCAGGCTGTTAGTGAAAGTTTTGGGAAAACCTATATCACAGTAGTAGCAGTAAAAAAGTTTGGGTGTAATGATACTAATATGGAATAAAAGAGATTTTAAATGTAAAACTGCTATAAGAAATTAGGAAGTTTACTAGATTTTGATAAAAGGGACAATTCACATGGAAGAAATAACAATAATAAATATTTATGCATCTAACGTAGATCACCCAAAATAAATGAGACACACACAGGCAAAACTGAAGGGGAGAAATAGATGACTCTACAACCACAGTTGGAGAATTCAACACTCCACTTTCATGATTATATAGAACACCTGGACAAAAGATAAATAAGAAAACAGAGAGCTTGCATAATATGATAAATGAACTAGAACATTACCTCCCAAAACAGCAGTATATACATTCTTCTCAAGAGCTCATGCATCTTTTTCAAGGATAGACTATTTTCTGGGGCATAAATCATAGTCAATAAATTTTTAAAAAATGAAATTATACAAAACAATTTCTCTGATCATAATGGAATAAAGTAAAATAAATTATAACAGGCAATAATTTGGAAAATTAAATACTTAGAGATCAAGCAAAACAAACTTAAATAATCAATAGGTCAAAGAAGAAATTGCAAAAGAAATCAGTAAATTCCTTAATACAAATGACAATGGGAACACAAAATATCAAAAGTTTTGGCATACAGCAAAGGCAGTGCTGAGAGGGAATTTTATAGCCCGTCAGTGCTTATTAAAAAAGAAAAGCTAAAATGAAAAACCCAACTGCACTTGCAGAATAACTAGAAAAAAAACAGCAAAACAATTCCAGAGGGAGCAGAAGGAAAGAAAAAATAAAGACTAGAGTAGACATAAATGAAATGGAGTATTTAAAAAAAAAAAAGAAAAAGAATAATCAACAAAACTAAAAGCTGGTTCTTTGAAAATATCAACAATATCAATAAATGTGTAGTTAGACTAACAAGAAAAAAAGAGAGAAGATGCAAATAAATAAAATCAGAAATGAGGAGAACAATACCACTCACCCAGTAGAAATAAAAGACATTGTAATCAGATACTCTAAACAAATGTATGACAAAAAACTAGACAT
>JAQZBX010075231.1:0-14619 GCA_029593785.1 Cabassous unicinctus
CCACAGAAAAGAGCCAGAAAGTAGAAGTCAGCAGGAAACCAGATGAGAAAGGAAAGCTCATCACCAGGTGATGAAAAAGCCAAGGCACAGAAGGATTCTCTGCCAGTCAGAACACTACCAACTGTGGGATAAAGCCTGATTTTAGTCAAAGTCTTCATTTGGACTTCTTGTCTCTAAGACTGAAACAATGAGCCAATAAATCCCCATTGTTTAAGCTCACACATTGCATAGCATTTGTCATAGCAGTTAAGTAGACCTAAGAGAGTTACTTTTCCTCTTCTCCTGCCTGAAACAGGAGGTGATTTTTCTCTAGTCTTTACAAAGAAAACTTGGTGTGGTTCCTGGAGGTAAAACCCACAGAGTTGTGGATCCCCCTTTTAACTGGACCACCAAGAGGTTTTAGCTCTTGTTATAGTTTGCCAAAGGCTGCCAGTGCAAGATACCAGAAAGGGATTGAGCTATACAATAGGAATTTATTAGGGGAGAATCTTACAATTCCAATGTTGTGAAATGTCCAAATCAAAGCACCATCAGGAGATGTTATCTCACCAACTTGTAGCAGTGGGTGATCAGGCACATGGCAATGTCATCTAAAGATGTTTATATTGGAACTCAGCTGTGGGTGATCAAGCTTGTCTTTCCCCTCTCCTTATTGCTTCAGATTTTGTCTGCTCCACTGATTCTAGACTCTGGCTTCTCTCTCATCCCCTGGGGTTTCTCTGTCTTTCTGCACCTGTAGGCAATCCTGCAATCCTCTCTCACATGGCAGGTAAAATGGCAGCTCTCTTTTGCTGTGGCTTTTTTCCTCTGCATGTGTCTGTGCTTTCAGTCTTCTGTTTATAAAAGATTCCAGCAAGAGGGCTGACACCCCCCTTGGGTCACACCTCACTGAAGTACTACAATCAAAGTTCCCCAACTGAATTCAGTCAAACCAAAGGGTCCCACGATCACGGGAATGAATTAACTCCATGAACATGATCTTTTCTGGGATTCACACAAAGCTTCAAACTGTCACAACCCTCAATTATTCTATTCTCAGTCTTCAGTAATTTTTCAAAATTACCATTTAGGTGTTCTTTCCAGTTACTGCCTCTAGTGAATTCTGCTTAAGGAAAGCAGATCTTGGCTGAGACCTCTCTTGATTTTCCTTTCTCTCCAGATTTTTGGATGCCAGTTTCCTTAAAAACTCAGTTTTCTGATGAATCTATCAAAATTGTTGTTTTTCAGCTTGTTTAGCAATTTACATGTTGTGAGGACAAGAGTAATGACTTCAGAACTCTTCATTTGTTCAAGCTTTTCAGTGATGTAGCAGTTTGGCATTGTTTATGAATTCCAAAAATAGATACTGGATTATGTTTGTAAACTGGTCTGTACCTGGGCATGATTAAATTATGATGAGGGCTTTGATTGGGCCACATCATGTTGAGTCCTACCCCCTCAGTGGGTGGGGAATTGTAGAGAAAGTTACGCAGCAGAGAAGAGAGTTGGAGTTTTAATACTAGAGCTGGGGAAGTAAACACACAGAGGACCAGAGAGAAGGACTCTTTAGGAGCAGATAACTGTAAATTCTAGCCCAAGTAAATGTCATTTATAAAAGTCAACAGATTTCTGGTATTTTGCATCTGCACCCCTTTCACTGACTAAGATAGAATTTGGTACTGAGGAGTAGGGAAGTGCTTTTGCAATTACCAAAATGCTGGAATGGTTTTATAAATGGGTAAGGGGTATTTTTTAGAGGAATTGTGAGTTGCTTGATAGAAAAGATGTACAATGCTTTGAAGAGAATGTGAACAGTAATATGGACTCTAAAGAGACTTTTTATGATGCCTTAGAAGTAAATGATGAAACTATTATTGGAAACTGGAAGAAAGGTGATCTGTGTTTTAAAGATGTATAGAACTTAGCAAGATTAACTCCTGATGTTTATGGAAGACAGAATTTAAAAATGATGAGCCTGAGCATTTAGCTGAAGAACTTTCCAAAGTAACCTTGGAGAATGCAGCTTGGCTTCTCCTTGCAGCTAATAGCAAAATGCTAAATGAGTAAGATAAGCTGAGAACTGAATTGTTGGGCACAAAGTAAACAGAAACTGATTCCATAAATTCCAAGCATCTGGAAATCAAGCCCCCATATGATAGTGCCCCATATGAGGAGTTAACTAAATTTGGAACTTTAAAATCAGGATTGATGATGTAGTTATCTAAGAAGGACTTGTGGAAAGTTTTACTGTCTGATGGCTTGTAATCCTGCTTCTTGCATACTAAACCAACAAGCTTTTTGAGAGAACTGTATGATCAGAACCACTATCAGCTTGGACTTAAAGGAAAATGGAAAGGAGAGATTGAAGGGGAAAAAACTTCAAAAGGAAAACCATGGAAACTGAGATCTGGAATTAAGACATCTCTTTGGGCCAAAATAGGAACCCCACCCATGTGTACAGAGAAAGAGAGTTTACACCATCAGCTGAAGAGGGTGGATGTTCCTACCCAATGTTTTGAGAGAGTTTTGCTACCCCAGGGTACAGAGAGGGTAGAACACATTCCCCAAGAATTAGGAAGGCTAATGACTAATTGTCCCTCAATTACTCATATGTCCCTCCCAATTTCTCCTTATGATAATGAAAATGTTTATTCTTTGTCCATTTGTGTATTAGAAACAGATAAATTCTTTTGTAAGTTTCAGAGTTCTACAGCCGGATGAGACTTTGCCCCAAGACAAACTGTAATTCTTTAAATTAATTGTGATATGATTTTGTACTTGCATTGTTACTGATATAAGGTTTTTGAATATTGTAATGTCTTTTCATATTTCAGAGAGTGGATGTAGCAGTTTGGCATTGTATGAATTCCAAAAATAGATATTGGATTATGCTTGTAAACTGGTCTGTACCTGGGGCATGATTAAATTATTATTCGGGCTTTGATTGAGTCACTTAAGTAGGACATGACTCAATGGGGCAGGGACTCACAGAGAAAACAACAAGGCAAAGAAGAGAGTTGAAGTTTTAATTCTGGAGCCTGGAATGTAATAACAGAGGAGCAGAGAGAAAGCTCGATTAGACCCGGCAGAAGCCCCGGGAAGAGAGATGAGCCATTCACCTGATAGTTTATAGCTCACCTTGTGGAGATAGCAAAGCAGCTGAGCCCAGAGAGAGGGAAGCCCTGGAAAGACAGGAACCCAGAAGACCTGAACCCTTGCAGACGTCGGCAGCCATCTTGCTCCAACACATGGCAGTATTCTTTGGTGAGGGAAGTAACTTATGCTTTATGGTCTGGTAACTGTAAGCTTCTACCCCAAATAAATACCCTCTATAAAAACCAATAGATTTCTGGTATTTTTCATCAGCATCCCTTTGCTGATTAAGACAGTTGGTGTAGTCTTCTGTTAGCCAAAGAGGCCCTCAGCACCATTGTACTTATTTTTGACTTGGCTTTTATTTTGTGCATTATGTCAATGGGAGTTAAAAAACAAAACAAAACACTTCTTTCCTTAATATTTCCCTCCACTGTAAAGAGACTGGCACATTTTAGCAACTTAATGAAAATGTGTTAAAGAAATGAGTAACACTGAAACTTAAGATCACATTTTATGATCTTAAATTTATGTTTAATAAATTGATAAATAAAAGCATTAATATAAAGTCCCACTTCCTTTTCCTATGCTATAACCCAGACTGATTCATCACAAAAGGAGACATGAAGTATTACCATTCAAGACTGAAATGCTTATTTTTTAAAACTTTCTCAGAATTAAAGATAATAGTTATAAAGCTGCAATTTCTGTAAATATTAGCTTTGGACCAATATTGAAAATCAAATCTATAAATTGTCATTGGATTGGACATGAAAATAAATATGCAATGTATTGTACTCTAAAGTCGTTGGTGGGTTTCTTAACCTTAGAAGAAGAAATTGAAGAAATATGTTATTCCATATCACATTTTCTTCATGGCTACTAAAGGTAAATAGTGCATTGCAATGCAAATCACACTGATTTACTGGCAACTAACAGGGAACTTTTAGATGGATAGGGCTATAAATGTTTGTAAACATTGGATTTCACCTAACACATCCCCTTAGGGAGCTGTTTCATGTTAATGAGCTTTATATTTTTGAATCTGCAATACCCTGAAGAGACACAAAGCAATAATGCCATCATCAAAGCATAATGTGAAGCAGTTCATTCAGATAACTGAGTGTAAGGGATCTTTTCTATATTTACAATGTGGAAAAAGCAATTGAAATAAATTAACCATGAGCAGACCTCAGATTATACTGGGTTATATACGTACTGTGATAAATTAAAGCTGAATTATTATAACATTGTCAGGCATTATAATCATTTACATATAACAGTACCATATAGAAATAGCAGTAGATTTGAATTCAATTATCTCAGTTTTTGCCTCTGGCTTTCTAGTTACTATATTGGTGTTTGGGGTATAACACGTAAATTCTAAGAAACTCAGTTTTCTTATCAATAAAGAATCAGTAACACCACTAATCCTGCATATCTCAAAGTGTTTTTGTTTTCTTTTTCCAGATAATATTTTGAATGAAAGTATTTCACATGGATAAATGACCAGAATTGTTGAAAATGCATAACCCAATTATTGTAAAGAGAACAGTCAGATTACCAGATCCAGAACTGAGGCATGCTCATATTTAGGAAAGTTAAAGTAATGGAAGTCAATGAGGTTTACAAGTGAAAGGTTATAGAAAGAAAAGAGCAGAAAGCTAAGGTAAAAAACTTGAAAAAATATATCTGGCCCTTCTTGCTCTTGAAATGTCATTCGAAATATCCAAATACTTAATGGCCATACCCAGGCAAACATAAAACAAACACCACAAATATTAGAGTACAGTAGAATTAAAAGAGTGAAATTATTTCTTAGATCAAAGGAACCTTTCTATACTCCATTGAAAATTTAAATTCTGTTTATTTTCTATGACCATGATCATAGTATCATTACCACTGAAAATCCAGAATCTCCAATCCTGTAAATAACTGTAGAAATATGAACAATAACACGAAAGAAAAAACAAATGTTATTCTAGTGCTAAATACTTTATTTAATGTGTTTTTATTATGCCTCCAATTATTTTTTTAAAAGTTCATGAAGAAAAGGAATGAATACAAATATAAATTTCTTTAACATTAAGATGCATGCAGGTTATGAATGTTGAAATTTTATTAGGTTATACATTTTGGCAAAAAGTAAAGGTATTATATGTTAAATTCTTAATATCTAATAAATATTTTTAAAGGATTTTCCATATATATATATGAGGCTTACAAAAATCTTTGTTTTATTCATATTACCTTGTTTGGAGTTTGATAAGGCCAGACATGGGTCAAGAGAGAGACCAGAACATTTTGAAAGTTTTATTAAACTCACACTTCCCTGGATAGAAGCCTCATGCTTCATAGGGTCACATGGGGAAAACATCAGGCAGAGAGCATCTGAGACTGAGATGTGGTCTTTATTGTGGTCTCTATGTAATGTGGGGCAGTGACATGTCAGCATGAAATTGGTTGTCTATATTTGAAGGTAGCATCCCCAGAACTGTGGTTGGAAATATCTTAGAGTAACAGGTGTATAAGTTGGACTTGGCCATCTGGGGATACCTATAAATGTTAAAGCATCAATTTTCAGAAGCTAGAAACCTTTGAAGTCAGTATTATTATTCCAAATTTCTGGATGACTCAACTGAGAACACAGAGGTTGTTACTTATGAAAGTTCACAGGATCACCAATTTTGATTGTCTTTGGAGTCAAACAATTTCACTTCAGAAACAGTATACTTCATCTCTAATTCATAAGCACTCCCATCCATATAGTCTTTTATGAAAATACTACAATAGGAAGTGTTATGTGCACACACATATTTATTTATTTAGAAATCCATTTCTAGATGTGAGAAAATCAAAATAAATTTGTCCGAATGTGAGAATTGTTTACAATATAGAAGCTTACCTGCTCCTACTCTCTCTCCCCAAATTTCACAGATGAATAAGATAAAAAGCAGTCACTTTGAAAAATAATCAGGGGGAAAAGAAAAAAAAGAGTCAATATTTCTGATTTAGAAACAAGATCATATGTTATACTCTATCACCACTTGATTATTTTTTTATTCCTTCCTAGTCCTCCCAATCTGTAACACTCAACTTCAAAAATTGACATACCAGAGGGAAAATTTTTGGTATAGTTGCTATTTTCTACATTTTCTTTCATACTTTAGATTATTTCGACAGTACTAAAGCTAAGGATGCAGAAAAGTTATCAAGGGAAAATATTTGTAATAATAATGGCTTCTGGAATCTTCTTCTTTTTCTACTATTTTTGGGATAGAAAATGGTAATATCATTTTGCCCAATTGTGCTCTTTTAGCCTTTGACTCAAAGAAAGACTATTAAGAAAATCAAATCTCCATTAAAGACAAGGAAAAACCACATAAGGAAAAAAGCAAACAAACTACATAAAAAGAAACTGGAGTTAAAAGAGAAGGAGGAAGAGGAGGGAGAAAAGAAGATAAGCAGGAGAAAAAGAAAAATAAAGACAAACAGCAATAATTCTGTAGTTTCAGGTTTGTTTTAGTTTGCTACAAGCTTCTGGGAACAATATACCTGAAATAGGTTGGCTTTTAAAATGGGGATTTATTAGGTTAAAAGATAATGTTTCTGAGGTCATTAAATGGTCTAAATCAAGTTATCATCAGGAGATGCCTTCTGCCCAAGCTGCGGCTCTGTGTAATTAGGCACATGGCATGAGTCTCTCCCCTCTCCACCAAGTCTCATTACTTTCACCTTCTGGCTAAAGTGCCTTCCTCTTAGCTTCTGTGTTCCATTGATTGCAACTTTTAGGTTCCTCTAGCTCTGCAGCTTTTTTCTGTGCCTGTGGCTTTTTATTTCTCCATCTATAAGGGACTCCAGTAAGAGGATTAAGACCCACCCTAGATTCTGCAATCTAATCAAAGGTCCTTAACTGAAGTAATTTAATAAAAAAATCCCACCAACAATAGGTTAACATGCAGAGGAATGGATTAACCAAAACGGCATAGTTTTCTAGGGTCCACAAATTCTTCAAATTGACACAATGTTAAATCAGAAATATGGAGCTTTTCTACATATAATGAAATAACATATATTTATATTTCTTTTTTCAGAACTTTGATAAATAAAATATAATAAATACACTTTCCTCTCTCTATTGACTTGCTAGTCTCTGGTCATTGCCTCACAATTGCTAAAGCTAATCCTAAACCAGATGGCAAGGCAATTGCATTGACACAAATCATGCTCCTTTAGCTCAGAGCATGGTATAAATTGAATCAGAAGAGGAAAGTGAAATTAATTCAACATCCTTTCATCCATGCTTTTTGTTTAGTTTTAAATTGAACTATATATCTTGATATTCACAAATAATATAAAATTTTGTTTTGTGTGTGTATTAGGGTTCTCTAGGGAAACAATCAACAGGAGATATCTGTCAATAATATGAGATTTTATAAGAGTCTCTCATGTGACCGTGGGCGTGCACAAATCCAGGTTCCACAGGCAGGTTGCAAACCAGGGCCTCCAATGAAAGTCCAGTTAAGGTCCTTGATGAGTTTCCAGGAGATGTTGGCTGCCCAAAGAGGAGCTGGGAAATTCTTTCTGGATGTTGAAATCACTTCACCTTTTAAGACCTTCAACTTACTGGATAAAAGCGTCACCCATTGCTGACAGCAATCACCCTGATTGAGGCAGATGTAATCAGCCATCCACACAGTAAACTCACTGGTGACCAAAGTCCATAAATGTTCTGGTATTACAATTAGCCTAGTGATTGCTTGACCAAACACCTGAACACAATTACCTGGCCGAGTTGACACATTAGCCTAGCCATCACAGTGTGTATATACTTTCTTATTTGGGGATCATATCATATATGCTTTGGAAAGCACTACACAATCTTTAAGATTATAAGGAAGAAATATCCAGTAATTTTTAAATTGTAAAACATACCATAACTCAGCACTGCACCCATTGATACAGGATAAAGTATAATTATACCATGAAACCTCTTGCAACTTACAAAGACCAAATAACAAAATAGCAGAAGAAATCCATGCATAATCAGTAGTTATTTTAAGTGGAAATAGAGGAAACTCTCCAATTAAGAGGCAAATATTGGTAGAATAGATTAAAAAGCATGACCCAATTATATGCTTTTTACCAAAAAACACCTTAAATTCAAAGAAACAGGTCAGTTGAAAGTGAAACAAGGCAAAAATATTCTATGCAAATAGCAAATATTGAACGATTTGAAAGTAGAAATAGACAGTACCACATCAATAGTAGGAGACTGCAATACACCACTTTCAATAATAGAATATTTAGAAAGTAGATCAATAAAGAAATAGAAGACTTGAACAATACTCTAAACCAACAAGACCAAAATGGCATATATGGAAATGTTCACCCAACAACAGCACAGTACAAATTCCCCTCTAGGACACATGGGTTATTTTCCAAGATAGACTGTGTTTTACACCAAAAAACTAGTTTACATATATTTTAAAATATGGAAATCATACAATATATCTTCTCCAACAACAATAGAATGAAGCTAGAAATCAGTAACAGAGAGAAAACTGGAATATTCATGAGTTTGTGAAAATTAAATGACAACTCTAAAAAACCACTGGATCAAAGAGGAAATCAGAAGAGAAATTGGAAAATATCTCAAAGTAAATGAAAATGTAAACAAAACATACAAAAACTTATAGGAAACAACAAAGCAGTGATGAGATGGAAATTTAAAACTCTCAATGCTTACATTAAAAAAGAAGAAACATAGCAAGTCAGAAACCAAACCTTTGCTTGTGAAATACTAGAAAAAGAAGAGCAAACGAAACCAAAAGCAAGAAGAAGAAAAGAAGTAACAATGATTAGAGTGAAGAGTAAAAAAATATAGATAAAAACACTTCTTGATAAAAACACTCAGAAAACTAGGAAGGGAAGGAAACTTCTTCAATATGATAAAGACCATATGTGAAAAACCCACAGCTAGCAACATACTAAATTGTAAAAGACTGAAGCTTTCTCCCTGAAGCTTTCCCCTAAGTTCAGAAACAAAATAAGTATGCCCACTGTCACCAATGCTATTCAAAATTTTATTGGCATTTCTATCTAGGGTAATCAGGCAAGAAAAATAAAAAGGATCCAAATTGGAAGGGAAGAAGCAAATCTTTCTTTATTTGCAGAATGCACTGTCATTTACATAAAATTTCACAACAAAGATACCAGAAGTAATAAATGAAGTCAGGTAAAGTGGTGGTGTACGATCAGTGTGAAAAATAAGTAGTATATCTATACTCTAGTAATGAGCAATCTGAAGGGGAAATAAAGAAAAAATTCCATTTACAATAGCTAATGAAATAATCAAATATATAGTAATAAATGTAGCCAATGATGTAAAGGATTTGTATTCAGAATATTATAAAACACACTGAAAGAAATAAAGAAGCTCTAAATAAATGGAAGGATATTTTGTGTTCATCGAATGGAAGCCTACCCAAAGTGCTTTACAGAATCAATGCAATCCCAATAAAAATACCAATTGCTTTTGTTAAAGAAATGGAAAAGCCAATCATCAAATTTATATGGAAGGGTAAGGGACCCCAAATATCCAAAATTGTCTTGAAAAAAAGGAACAAATTTGGAGGAATCACACTTCCTATTTTTAAAACTTATTACTGAGCTATAATATTCAAAACAGCATGATATTGGCACAAGGACAGACATATAAATCAATGGAATAAAATAGAGAATTCATATGGCCAATTGATTTTTTATGAGGATGCCAAGTTCTCCCAATGGGGAAAGAATAGTCTCTTCAAAAAATGGTGCTGGGAAAACTGGATATCCATATGCAAAACAATGAAGGTGGACCCCTAACTAAAACTATATACTCAAAATGGATCAAATATCTAAATATAAGAAACAAAATTCTAAAACTCCTGGTAGAAAATATAGGGCAACATTTTCAGAACCTGATGTTAGGCAACAGATTCTTAGACTATACCAAAACCATGAGCAGGAAAACAAAAATTAAATAAATGGAACCTCGTCAACATTTAAAACTTTTGTGTATCAGAGGAGTTATTTGGAAAGTAAGAAAACCCACAGAATGGGAGAAAATATATGGAAACCCCATATCTGATAAGGGCTTAATATCCAGAATTTCTTTATATAAAAGAAATTTTAAATACAAAAAGACAAACACCCGTATTTAAAATGGACAAAAGGTTTGAATAGATATTTCTCCAACCACAACTAGATTTCACTTCACACCTACTAGAATGGCTATTTTTTTTTTTAATGGAAAATAACAATTGTTGGAGAGTATGTAGAGAAATAGGAAAACTTAGTTCGTTGTTGATGGGACTGCAAAATGATGCATTTGCTGTGGAAAACAGTTTGGCTGTTCTTCAGAAAGATGAGTATAGAATTACCATATGACCTGTCAATGGGACTTCTAGCTGTATTACTGAAATAATATAAAGCAGAGACTCCAAGAGATATTTTCATATCCATGTTCATAGCAGCATTAAACACGTTGCCAAAAGTTGGTATGATATACATACAATGGAATATAATTCATATGTAAAAAGTAATGAAGTTCTGATACATGTTACAATATGGGTGAACCTTGGAGACATTATATTGAGTGAAATAAGTCTGAAGAGGACAGATATTGTATAATCTCACTTATGTGAAATATTTAGAATATGCAAATTCAAAGCCAGAAACTATAAAACAGATTATCAGGGGCCAAGGTTGGGTGGGGAATGGTGATTTTATGATGAATTGCCTCAGGGTTTCTGTTTGTGGTTATGGAAAATTTGGTAATGGATGATGGTGATGGTAGCACAGCAATGCAATAAGTAATTTAAACCACTGAATTGTATATTTGAAAGTGGCTAAAGTGGGGATTTTAGATTATATATATTTTACCAGAATAAAAATTTTAAAAACCATAGAACTGTACAAGGCAGTGAACCTTAATGTAAAATATGAATGATGATTAATACTATAACTTTTATGATATTGTTTTGTCAATTGTAACAAAAGTACCACACTAATGCAAGTTTTAAAATAATAGGGAAAACTGAGTGTGTGTGGGGTTTTTATGTGAACCCTGAACTTTCAGCATAATTTTTTCTGTAAACCTACAACTTCTTTAAATAAAAATAAATAAATAAAGTAAATCAGCTGTCAACTATGGACAGACAGACATGGAGGAGTGCTAAATGCATCGTACTAAGTGAAATAAACCATTCTAAATATACTACCTATTGTATGATTTCAATGATTTTTTGACACCCTGGAATGGCAAGTCAATGGCAATAGAATTTGCCAGGTGTTCAGCAAGGGGTGAAGGGAAGATGTTGAATAGACCAAACACAGGGGATTTCTTTGGGTCTTAGAGCTATTCTGTATGATAATGTAGTTATAGATCCATGACACTATGCATTTTTCAAAATCCATTGAACTTTAAAGAATGCAGAGGGAATATTAATGAATGTAAATTTTCTTACTGAGGTTTGGAGCCCCAGAATGAAATGTAGAATGTGACAAAATGACCTAACTGCGTTACAAATGTATGAAATTACCTCCCTGAAAGAGATGGGGAGAAAGATGGTCATCTAAGTAGCTTTGGAAATGAAAGGAGTATGTAAAACAAAAAGCAAAGGAAACTGCACATAAGAACCATATTTTAGTTGATAAAGTCATTTCCCATTGGGAGATGGGTTAACACTATGCTGTTATACATGTACACTGAATTTGAAAAATTAAGTAAATTAAAGGTGGATTGTGGTAGATTTTTCACCTTTAAAGTTAGATCTACAGATAAATACAGGATCTACGAATAAAATAAGAAGAGGCTAGAATCCATTAGAATAGATTAGAGTTGGAAACATGCTTTTAAACACATATTTAGATGAATATAGGTGCAGATGTTTATATTCAGAAATATTTATAGATATGTATATATAAATGGGTTAGTATATACCTTATATTTAATTGCTCTGTCAGCTGAGAGGGCATAGAAGCAAATACACTTCTATAGGAAAGTATATACCCAGGCCCAGATCTTGGTTTCTAAAACCATTCTCCAATAAAAAGGATCAAGAGCTCCTTGGAGAAATGGTTGATTCAAGGAATGTCCTGGAAATTATTCAAGATGAGCCTGGAGTACCTTGTAATGCCAGAAAATAAGGATGTGCTTAAAGAAACTAGCAAACAAACAAAAACACAAGAAAGGGGGTATGTCGAAGGAACACAGAACCTAAAGGAATGTAATCCCAATGGTCAAGCTTTAACAATTTGAGCAATAAAAGTAATATATTAACATTAGATTAGTTTTGATAGCAAAATAAATTTCCATGAGTCCAAACTGATATAAATAAATGAGTAATGATTGAATGAATAAATAAATAAATGGAGGATGAGACAACTATCTCCTGCAGAAGAATTCCAAACAATTTATGTAGATATTCCATTTGCAAGGAAGTGGAGTTCTACTTCCTGCTCCTGAACTGTCAGTTGTGACTAGTGAGTTCCTTCCAAAAAGAACACTATGGAGAGGAGGGGGAAACAGTAACTTTACAGTGGAGAAACCTGACAAGTAGAACCTTAGCCAGGTGATCAAGATCAATGTCAACAGTGATGCCATATGGATCATATGGACCCTTGACATGATGTAATAAAAAACATGCATTTTATCTTTGTGGTTGTCCTACCAAGAACCCATGACCTCAGCCTAACCATAAGAAAAGCACCAGACAAATCTCAATTGAAGGACATTCTGCAAATGCATAACAATTACACCTCCAACCCGTCAAGATCATCAAAAATGGAAAATTTTAGAAACTCTCAGGGTCAAGAAATGCCTGACTGTCATGTGGTATCTTGGAAGGGATCTTGGTACAGATATAGGATATTAGATAAAAACTAAGGAAATCTGAGTAAAATACAGAAAGTTAATATTGTATAAATATTGGCTCATTCATTGTAGTAAATATCCCATATTAATATGATATACTAATTATAGGGGGAAACTGGGTGTTGGTACGTGGGATTTCTCTGTTTACATTTTTTCTATAAATACATAGGTGTTCTAAAAGATCAGGTTTACTTTTTTTATTTTTTAGGAGGTATCAGGGATTGAACCCAGGACCTCATACATGAGAGGCAGATGCTCCCTTGAAGTTTACTTTTAAAGAAGCCATTTATCCCACATATGCAATATCAATTGTTTCACATATCAAGTGTTAATATTTGTGATTATCTGTGTCTGAAATCTCGAAGTTCTATTAATCTATTTGTCTATCAGAGTGTAAATAGCACACCCTCTTAATTACCATAGCTTCTAAGCAACTGTTGATATCTGGTAGGTCAAATACTCTCACTTTGATGTTTTTATATAAAAGGAATTTGGATGTTCCTGGTCCTTCACATATTCATGCAAATTTTACAGCCTCTTAATTAAGGTCAATAAAGAACATGTTTTGCTAGTGAATGAATGTTATGGAATCTATACTTCAGTTGGGAGAGAATTTATAACTTTATGATATCAAGCACCCAGGGAAGAACTTCCATTTATTTAGAAGGCCTTTTATGTCTCTTAGTGGTGTTGTGTACTCCCCTTTTTTTCTGGTTTATTTAGAGATATTTTGTTTTGCTATATAAAATGGTGTAATGTTATGAAAATGATGTTTGCTGTAGCTTTTAAAAATAACATTTATTCCTAGTGTTCTAATGTTTTTATTATTTAAATTCTTTAGTTCCATTTTGTGCAAAAAATGTTTTTCTATTTATTCTGTTTATACGGTGAATTCCATTAATGAGTTTTTCTAAGGTTTAAGCAGACTTACTTTCTTGGGGTAGCCCACTTGGTCATTATTTATTACTCATTTTATACTTTGCTATTTTTGTTTAGTAAGATTAAAAATTTCCCATATTTTTCAAAAAATAATTTTACCTATAAATGTTTATTCTTATGTTGTGCTTCTCATGTTATGGTGTCAAGGTTACAAACACTAAAATGAGAGATGAGTAGAATCCCCTCTTTTTTCCTTCCTCTGGAATAGTTTATATTAAATTGTAATTATTTTGTTTTTCAAAATAATGAAATTTGAAAATTCAAATTTGTGGAACAATTTGAAGAAGACATCTGTGCCTCGAGCTTTTATTGTTAAATGAGTTTTACTCATCTTGCAATTTCTTTAAAAGTGACAGAAGCATTCCAATTTGGTTGAGCCCACATTGCTAAGGAATATAGTCCCAGAAATTGGTCAATTTCTTCTAAAATTACAAGTACTTTGGCATTATATTGTTCATATTATCTTATTATTTTAAATTATATTTTGTCCTTTCTTCATTCCTGGTATTTTGCTTTTTTTAGGTTTTTGTTTCTTTTTTATTATTTTCCTGGTATTTTAAAATGTGTGCCTCTCTATCTCTTTGTCCTTTCCTTGTTCATCCACCATAGAGGATGAATTTATGTGTTGGTTTCTATCCTATCGATTGCATTAAAGAAAAATCTGCTGTAATTTTTATTATTTTATT
>JAQZBX010075232.1:0-14637 GCA_029593785.1 Cabassous unicinctus
GGTGACTAAGAGAGGAGACAGGCACCATTCAAATATTCACACACATACAACTGCAGAAGTTGAAATGAGAGAAAATAGAGGTAAGAAACAATTTTTAGGATGTTTGGAGAATGGTTTTAAATGTAACAGGCATGGCAGAAATAATATTTTAGGTTTTCAAAATATGGACCAAAATTGAATATGAGGAGAGAGGCAATTTGAAATATGCCATATTTTGTTTGCTTTCTCCCCTGGATGCATGCTGATGGGTTGCTTCTTAAATGAAGCTGCAGAACACTTGGAGTCTAAATTACTATAGGACAAAATGTGAGTGGAATCTACTCTCAACTAGTGTACTTTTCTACTCACAGAAGGAGATGCTGGTGTCAGTTATTACTTTCTTCATTGCAAGACCTAGAACTACACAGTTTACAGTTTACCTGTTTATACAGTGATACACAAACTAAGTTCCAGGGCCTAATTTCCAGGAACCATGAGCTAAGAATGCTTTTTAGATTTTTAAATGGAAATATGAAAGGGAGTGTATGTGGCCCACAGAGTCTAAAATTTTTCTATCTGGCCTTTTACAAAGTTTGCCTACCCTGGATTTATGCATCTTGGGATACCTAGTGTGGAATTGTGTGTACCTATAGCTCACGTTACTCCTATTCTCCACTGACAGTCATTTCTTTTCTTCTCTTTGTCTTTCTGCTTTCAGAAGTCCATCCAATTTCACACCCTAATGGGTAGGTTTTTGTGGATCTGGTACCCCCAGTTATAATATGAACCCTACTTTTTCCTTCTTACTTCATTTGCCACGGTCTGCTTCCTCACTGCAAATTTGGTCTCAACTGGATTATGTCTCAGGCAATCTGAAACTAGACAATGATAATTATCCTCACCTGATAGAGGAATCTGATACGTAGCCTAGAGAGAAATCCAAGTAACAGCTAGGACTTCAGTTCATTAAGGGAGAACCTATTTGTGAACACTAGGTGACCGCTATAGGAAAGCCCTTTCCAGAGAATTTCCACTCAAGTGCCTCACGAATGCTGTAAACTCTGTTTCTCACTTGAATCCCTGCTCTATGGTGTGGTGGCTGAGGACCATGGAATGAGCCCTTTCCTGTCCTTAGAAACCTTGGGTTCAAGGAGAGAGAGCGACTGTCTTCCACCAGCTTCTCTTCCCTTTCAAGAACTAGTTCTCAACAGCCACATTATGCCAAGAATACTGGTGCTTCCTGGGATCCTAGAGGACAAGTTTAAAGCCTTTTCTACTAAACATGTCCTTAAACATGAAGATTTTTATAGAGAGATAGATCATAAATTTTAAGATGTTAAAATATTTATAAAATGCTTACTACCATTTTGTACCAATATGTTAGGTGTTGGTAATCGAAGAAGGAACACAGTATATTTTCTGACTTTGTGAAACTTACAGTCCAGTAGGGGAGAAAGAAATGTGAACAGATATACCATAATACAATAGAATAAATATTATAGTAGAGATACAGTTTAGATAAACTATTCAGGAATATTGAAGAGAAACAGAACAATTTTGCACATAGTATTTATTAGTTCTTGCACTATATACATTCCTGATGATTACACATTTTTTAAAATTCTCTTCACATTGTTTCTGAAGTCAAGGATAAATGGATTTCTCCAAAAATGTCTAAGCATAGTTGTCTGACACATTTGAAAACAGTTCAATGAAAATGGACAACATGGTCCAGGTTTAGATGGGATATTTCAAGTAATTGGTAAAAAATTATTTGTGCCTTAAGTGATCTTGTGCTTTGTAACCCTACATGTCAAAGTGACAGGATTTTGTAGGTAAACCGAGGCATAAAATGTATGCAATATGAGCTAGATATTTTAAATCAGAGCAGCACAAGATACATAATGAGGAAAAAAGTGCTCTAGAATGTCTCATTCTATAGCTTTATTAAAACTTGATTTCCATGTAAGCTTTCCCTTTTTTCAAATGGATCTTAAAATTGCAAGACTGTTAACTTTCACATGGACATTCAGTCCATGTCCAGATAAGAGTACTGTCCCAGCTCTTCCCTTCTCCAAGAGATCCCATCTTCATTGTTCCAGGTGTTTGCCATATGTATTGCCTTTAGATTGTCTCAATGCATTATATTTTTATGTTTACAACTTTGGCCTGTGGTTATTCAGGGACATACATGTGATATTATAAACTATTAGTTTAATTTTCCTTGAAATATAGCTGCTATGGTACCATAGTCCTTTGTTTTTTTAATATATAATTTTTAATTATAGCAATAATCTGAGAATTATCAAAACAGGAAAACCAGAATATTTTGAAATAAGCAATAAATATTAAAGTTGAGACTCCTATACAAGTAAGATCAAACTGAAATATAAACTTTCTGATAAAATGTTCACCAATAGCAAGTATAAGTGAGCAGTGATATGAATTGCTTGCTGTAAAACAAGCTCATCATAAATACGGAAAGCAGCACTTGTCTTAGCCATTTTCCATATTAATAGTTGACATGTATTTTTTTCTAGTCTACATTATATGGATGTTGTTTCTCTCCATGTATACTACTAATAATTTCTTTTGTGAGGTCTGTCCTTTCTAATTGGGTTTGGTATTTCACAGATAAATGCATATACACAAATGTATGTACACACAGATACACAAACACACACCATGGGAAATGGATGGGAGGTTTTAATACTTAGGTACCTAAAGGAAAAATGACAGTATCTAAAGCCAATGAGATGATGTCACATATTGTATACTTTTCTTTTGGTGGGAGATGTTTGCTTTTTATATTATACATATGTACATTTAATATATTAGTAAGCAAAGCTAAATATAGCATGTGATAGAAAAAATAAAAAGAGAGAGCACTAAAGCTGGAAATGCAACCTGGGAACAATCTGATGCCTGTTGCCTGATCCTGGTACTTATTACCTAGAGGAACCTGGACTCTCTTTTTCTACTTTAATATTGGATATCAAACTAAGGTGAAACTACACAAAATAAAGGCCATTTTAGTACAGCAAGAAATGAGTGTGCCCAGACCTCACCCCAATATTACTGGAATTCTGAAAATCACTGAACAACAATATTTTATTTGTATATTCCCCAGCCCTGAGTACTGATACCCTGAGTAGTCCCTCAATACATGTCTCTTGACATGAATCCTAGGAACAAATATTTCCTACTCTACGTGTGTGTTTATGTGCATAAATTTTTCTCCAGAGACAACTACATTTTTATATATATCATAAGTATATGTTTATTTTTAAATGATATATGTAATTATGTTATTAAATTTTATAATCTGTACATGTTTTAAATGGATATAATTTAAATACTGAGTGATGCCTACTATATTTTAAAATTTCTCTCAAAACTGCTCTCAGTAGTTCATTTTTGCTACTTCAATATTTCTTCACGAGGTGAGGAATTAAATGCAGCCTAGAAAACGCTCATTTTCCTACTCCTGGAAGAAACAAATGAGCTAACATAGAAACCTGATGAGCCAGGCTGGCCCCCTTGCCAGAGGACTGCACAGCCCATTTCCCTGAGCAGGCAGGCTCTGGATGGTCTGCAGTAGCGCCCTGCCTCAGTGACAGCTGCAGGAAATCAAGTGCCACCAGTGCCCGTGAGCCTGCTCTCCCAAACACTGCAGGAAAAAGGGTAGGGGGCCAAACACTTACAGGCATCCATCTTTTATTATCCCTGCCATTATTTAAATTTCATAATATTCTAGTCTTTGCAGAAGTTCAACAGCTCATTTCAGCTATACCACAAGAGTCTTGTTCAAACTAGCCATATTTGCCCAAGTATAACATATCAACTGTGACAGAGCAGTGACAGGGGTCCTCACATCCCCCCTCCAGGCCTGGCTCTGGAGACCACCTATCCCATTCCTGTACTTTTATGCCAACTACCTGATCCAAAGGGATGATTATTAGACATGACATTAATGAATGTGATTTATATTTCAACCAAGACAGGAATTCAAAGTCAGTAAGCTTTGATGGAATTTCTACTATATGTTAGAATAGCACAAACACTTAGATTTCTCAGTCTTTATCCTTCGAAGGTAGGTTTTTCATTTTGGAAATACCCAATACTTCAGTATTAAGTATTAATTACTTAATGGCTATGTCTTAACTACTTACATGTATACATTAATGCAGTATACATTAATATATTAAATTGTGGTCAAAATTGAAATGCTACTACAAAGGTTTTTGTGTAGCCTAAAAACTGATCCTTGTACCAGTACGTCAGTCCAAAAGGAGATTTTCAAGTATTTAATGTCATGGTGGCATATCTGAGAATTAATCAGAAGATAATTTATCATGTACATAAACCTGATCCCAAGCTTTCTTAAGTTCATATAGTTGCAGCAAAGCTAAAACTAAAACTAGGTTTTCCTATTTTTTTTCATTTCACTACATTTTGTGTTTATTTTGTTGCCAATATTAAATGTGTTTGGTTGTTTAAACAAACACTTCAAGACCTTTGCACCTGTTCTCTGAGATTCTCTCTTTGCCTGGCAGATTCAGATTCCAGCTGCATGCACAGGAAAATCGACCCTAATGTTGGCCTGTCTGGCATATGTGCTCACAGTGCTTTCTATTTGTAACTTGATAGCTTGTCTCACAATAGCAACTAATTATTGTAAAATTATCTATTAAATATCTGCTTCTTCCTAGATTACAAGTTCCAGGAAAGCATATTGATTCCCTGGTTCACAGATATACCTCCAACACATAGCTAATGCCTGGCAAATACAGATATTTAATAAATATTCATTGAATAAAATAATAAACTCATCTATATTTTGGATAATGGAAAGAGGAGCATGGCCAATGGAATTCTGGTGAACCATCATTTTTATCACATTTCTACATACCTAGGTGTGTTTGAGTAGGCAAAGCTCAACTATCAGCTATATAATGTTTACTAAAATGTTCTTTAAGCATTTATATTTAGAGCTTCTCTGGCAGAGAAATATTAACCAGATAGTAACATAATTATATCACAATTTGGGGGAATATATCATCAACAAGTAAACTGCCATTTCATTTAACATTTCCAATTGTTACTAAGAAACTACTCGAATTAGGATGCAGTGTAATGCCAGGGCTAAGAGCTCCCACATTGGTATCTGATAGACATGGACTCAAATCCTAAGTTAGGAATTTAGCAACTGTGGAATCTGGAACAGGTTATTCTACAACCTAAGCTCTTATTTTCTTATCTATAGGATGGGAAAGTATGTACACACAGCACTAATATGAGAATTACATATGTAAAGTCCTTAACACACATTGTCTAACATGTTATAACCACTAATCAGCTACTTAAATCAGATAAAATAATTCTCACTCAATTATCATTATGTAACTGATTATTTTAGGACCTGAAGATAAAGTCTATATTCTATAAATGATATTAAAGTTAAAATAACCAGGCATTTCAAGCTAATATGAAGCTATTTTTTTTCTTCTGGCTGAGAATTCTGAGTAGCATACACAAGGGTACTTAAGAATGACCTAATAATAACTACATTCTCACAATTATCCTGAGTTAACTGAAAAGGGGGAATATGGAAACAGTAAATTGGGAAGAATATAAAATTAATCTGTCTTTTGACCATTTGCCTTAGGCAAATGTTCTCATTTGATTCCAGTTTTTTAAAGCACTGTAGTCACATCAAGAGCTCTTAAGACAGGGGCCTTCCAGGGAAGATGGAAGTGTAGGCAGCTCCAGGATTCAGTCCTTCCTCCAAAACATCTAGTAAACAGGGAGGAATTGTCTGAAACAACTATTTTGAAACTCCATTGGCCAGAAGAACTTGTACAGCATTCAGGAAACAGTGGGAGTGTATTAGTCAGCCAAAGGGGCGCTAATGTGAAATACCAAAAATGGGTTGGTCTTTACAAAGGGTATTTGTTTGGGGTAGAAGTCCACAGATACCAGGCCATAAAGCGTTATGTTTCTTCTCTCACCACAGTCCATTGCCACGTGTTAGAGCAAGACAGCTGCTGGCGTTTGCCAGGGTTCAGGCTTCTGGGGTTCCTCTCTTCCCGGGGCTGCATTTCTCTCCAGGCTTAGCTCCTGTTTCCTCCACAAGGTCAGCTGTAGATGATCAGGCGAACGGCTTGCTTCTCTTCTCCTGGGGCCTTCTTTCCAGCATCAAAACTTGCTTCTTAAAAGACTGCTGCTTCTCTGTTCTTTGCCTTGCCTTTTATATTCGATTCCCCACCCACCAAGGGGTGGCACTCAATGCCCTACTGACGTGGCCCAGTCAATGACTCAGTCATAACTCAATCATGCCCAGATTAACAGATCAGTTTACAAGCATGATGCAATTATACTTTTGGAATTCATAATTACATCAAATTGGCCAACGGTTACAGGGAGGAAGAGGCTGGTAAATTACAGTAAAGAACAATAATTTCTCTCCAAGCAGGGGGACTACCAATGACCATCTCGCACTTTCACGCAGGTTGCCACAGGGTCCAGCCCCTGGCTAGCTCTCTGGTGACAGAAAGGGACATAAGAATCCTCTTCCCCAAGAATGGGGGTGGAGAGCATGGCTGATCACTGATCATGACTTTTGATTAGTGAATTCAGATCCCTGAGTCTCAGCTTTGAGGGCAATTGTTTCAACGTGCCCTGAACAAAGGTGGCATCAGCCATTGTTTCAAACCCACCCCAGACATCCTTTTTGAACCTTCTCTGGACAAGCAGTGGAGATTTAAAGGTGCCATGCTTCCTCAGGAATGTGGGGCACAGTGAGCTGAAGGGTTACCTTTGCTGGGCAGGCTAGGAAAGCTTGCTTTGAGGAACCATCAGATAAGCTCTTGACACCTTTCCTGATCCCCTCCCCAGGGCACTTTGGGGCCAGTCTGCACCCCCTTCGTGACTCTCTGGCCTGTTTTGGCTGAGAAAGACTGACTTGGAAAACTTCACTAAGAGGTGCCCCTCCTCCCAGACTTTTCCCTACAGGTAAAAGCAGCTTGAGACAATGAAAGGAGTCTAAAAACTATAGAAGAAGACAGTCTGAGACAAAGGCTAGCCAGCTTCAAACAATGGGGAGAGGGAGGTCTGTCTCCTGGGAAACATTGGGAACAACTAAACTCCTATAACAAGGGAATCTTCAAAACAACTAATGAGCAAAAGCCTAGGACAAGAAGAGGCCCAGAAAGAAAGGGGAAACCCTGCACACTGCAATATCCCTGGGTAGAACTTCTTGATGGGGGGCTGAGGCTGCAGAATATCTCTGTCTTATCAACAATTTGTTACAAACCAAGAAACAGACACCTCAGGGAATAAATCCTAGAGATAACATTTTAAAATATTAAAATGTACAGTGTACAACAAAAGAGTACAAGACAAAGAAACAGGAAATAATCATCCATTCAAAGGAACACCACAAAACACCAGTGAAGACAATGAAAATGTGAACCTTTTAAAAACCTGATCTTAAAAATGCTTAAGGAAATAAAGGAGAATACAGAGAAAGAACTACAGGATATCAAGAAAACAATGAATGAGCAATATGAGAGTCTAAGTAAAGAAATAGAAATTTTATAAAGGAACCAAACAGAACTACTGGAGTTGAAGACCATAATGACTGAAATGACAAATGACCAGGAGGGTTTCAAAAGCAGATTGGAGCTCAAGCAAAAACAACTGACGACAAAATACTTAAAATGAAACAGGCTGATGAGAAAGTGAAAAAAGAAATTTTAAAAGCAAAAATAAACTAAGACAGCTCTGGGATACTATCAAGCATACAAATATATGCATTATAGGAGTTCCAGAGGAGAAGAAAGAGAGAAAGGGGCAGAAAGAATATTCAAAGAAATAATGACAGAGAACTTCCCAAACTTAGAAAAAGACATGAATGTGCACATCCAGAATCTCAGAGAACACCAAACAGGATAAACATAAAGGAAAAGGCAACCCATCATATATTGATCACAATATCTAATGCAAGGAAAGAGTTCTAAAGGTGCAAGAGAAAAGCAAGTTGTTACATACAATGGAGTCCTAATTAGATTGAGGGCTGATTTCTCATCTAAAACCATGGAAACAAGAAGGCAGTGGGCTTGAATACTTAAAGTGCTTAAAGAAAATAACTGTCAGCCAAGAATTTTATATCTGGCAAGACTCTCTTTCAAAAATGTGGGAGAGATTAGGACATGCTCAGATAAACAAAAGATGATGGAGTTCATCATCACCAGACCTTCCCTACTAGCAATGCTTAAGGGAGTTCATCAGACTGAAAGGAAAGGACACTAGACAGAGGTCCAAAGCAGCATAAAGAAATAAAAACCTACAGTAATTGTGCCAATAATATTGTATTGAATTCTTTGGTATGTAAATCTACTTCCTACTTCCTACAGACACTAAAATGCAAATGCATAAAAAGTAATGATGAATGTATGTTTTCAGACTTACAACATACAAAGATATAGGTGGTGGCAAGTACAAAATAATGGTAGGGATACAGAGGGGTATAGGAAAAGTATATGTGTATTATTTTGAAGTTAAGTTAGTATCAAACCAAATATGATTGTTATAAATTGAGGATGTAAAATTTTGACTGAATGGCAACCACAAGGAAAACAGATGAAATATATACCTGAATAGAAATGAGAAGGCACTCAATATGGACAACACAAGAAACAAAATAAACATAAAAATAGGCCTTAATAGAAGTGAGGGACAAAACAGGTATAAGACTTACAGAGACTAAATAGCAAAATGGCAAAAGAATGCCCTGTATTATCAGTAGTGACTTTAAATGTAAGTGGATTAAACTCTCCAATCAAAAGGCAGAGCTCGGCAGAATGGATTTATAAAGCATGATAAGGGAGCTGATGTGGCTCAAGCAGCTAAGTGCCTGCTCCCACATGGGAGCCCAGGTTCAGTTTTCAGTGCCTCCTGAAAAAACAAAACCAAAGAACAAGCAAAACAAATGAAAAAACCAACTCAGGGAAGCCAATGCAGCTCAGTGGTTGACCACTGGCTTCCCACATATGTGGTAAAAGTTTCAATTCCCAGGCCCCTGGTACCTCAAAAAGAAAAAAGAAAAAAAAAAGCATGAAACAACTATATGCTTCCTGTAAGAGTCTCAGCTTAAATTCAAATATTCAAGTAGTTTGAGGGTTAAAGGATAAACAAAAATATACCATATAAGTAAGAACCAAAAGAGAATTGGGGTAGCTATACTAACCATAAAATACAGTACACTTGAAGCCAAAAACTGTTACCAGGGACAAAGATGGACATTATATACTGATAAAGGGGACAATTCAACAGAAAGATATAATAATTATAAATATACTTGCACCTAATTGCACAGTCCTAACATATATAAAGTAAATACTGACAGATTTGAAGGGAGAAATTGACGGTTCCACATTAATACCAGGAGATTTTAACACACCACTCTCAATAATGGATATAAAATCTAGTCAGAAGATCAATAAGGAATTACAGATTTGAACTGTACTTGAAGCCAACTAGAATGAACAGACATATATAGAATACTGCACCCCTCCCAATAAAAAAGAATACACATTCTTCTCAAGGGCACATGGATCATTCTTGAGGCTAGGTCAATTGTTGTGTCAAAATACAAGTCTAAATAAATTTTAAAATATTGAAAGCATTCAAGATATATTCTCCACCTCAATGGAATGAAGCTAGAAACAAATAACAGGAAGAAAGTGAAAATTCACAAATATGTGGAAATTTAACATACTCTTAAACAACCAATGGGTTAGAAAGGAAATAAGTGAACTTAGGACGTATCTTCAGGTGAATGAAAATACCAAAATACCAGAACTTACAGGATGTAGCAATGTGTTGCTAAGAGGGAAATCGATAGCTCTAAATGCTTACATTAAAAAGAAAAAAAAAAGACTTCAAATTAGAGGCCTAACCTCAAAACTAGAAGAACTAGGAAAAGAAGAGCAAACTAAACCCAAAGTAAGCAGAAAGAAGAAACTAACAATGTTTAGAGTGGAGATAAATGAAATAGAAAACAAAACAATAAACAATAGAGAGAATCAAAAGTTGGTTTCTTGGAAAAGATTAATAAAATTGAGAAACCTTTAGGTAGAACTGACAAAGAAAAAAAGAAAGGATACAAATAACAGCAACCAGAAATGAAAAGGAGGACATTACTACCAAACACACTGAAATAAAAAGAACTATAAGGAAGGGAGCTGAAGTGGCGCAAGAGATTGAGCACCTCTCTCCACTTTGGAAGGTCCCAGGATCGGTTCCCAGTGCCACCTAAAGAGAAGACAAGCAGGCACAGAAGAACACACAGCAAATGAACACAGAGAGCAGACACCAAGTGAAGAAAAATGAGGGGGGAGGGATAAATAAATAAATATTTTATTAAAAAAGAACTATAAGAGGATACTATGATTAACTGTATGGCAATAAATTTAAAAAACTAGGTGAAATGGACAAATTCTTCAAAACAAACAAACCACCTACATTGACTCAAGAAGAAACAGAAGATTTCAACAAAGAAATTACTAGTAAATGGGTTCAATCAGTAATCAAAAATCTCCCAACAAAGAAAATCTTAGGACCAGATGGCATCATACAGGAATTCTCCCAAACATTCCAAAAAGTCCTAACTCCAATTCTGCTCAAAAACTTCCAAAATTATTGAAGAGGAGAGAATATTCCATAACTCATTCTACAAGGTCAACATCACCCTCATACCAAAGCTAGATAAAGATACCACAGGAAAAGAAAACTGTAGACAATATCTCTTATGAATATAAATGCAAACATACTCAACAAAAATACTAGCAAACCAAGCCCAACAGGATATTAAAAGACTGAAATACCATGATTAAGTGGAATTTATCCCTGATATGCAAGTGTGGTTCCACATAAGAAAATCAATTAATGTAATATACCACATTAACAGAATGGAGGGGAAAAAAATCACATGATCATCTCAACTAATAGGCATTTGACAAATTCTAGCACCCAATCATGATAAAAAAAAACACACAGAACACTAAGAATAGAAGCAAACTCCCTCAATATAGTAAAGAACATATATGAAAAGTCCACAGCTAACATCCTACTTAATGGTGAAAGATTGAAACTTCTCAGGAAGAAGACAAGGGTGGTCACTGTTACCACTGTTATTCAACATTGTACTGGAGGTTCTTACCAGAGCAAGTAGGTTAGAAAAATAAATAAAAGACATGTGAATTGGGAAGGAAAAAGTAAAACTTTCCCTATATGCAGATGATATGATCCTGTAAAAGGAAAATGCTGAAAAATCCAAAGCAAAGTTCCTAGAGCTAATAAATGAATTTAGCAAAGTGGTGCGGTGCAAGATCAACACCCAAAAATCAGTAGTGTTTCTATATAAAAGCAGTGAACAACTGGAAGAAAAGAATTCCACTCATAATATCATCTAAAAGAAAGAAATACAGGGGAATAAATCTGACCAAGGATGTAAAGAACTTGTACACAGAAAACTAAAAAAGCATTGCTAAAAGAAATCACAGAAGTCCTAAATAAATGGAAGGACAGTCCATGTTCATGGAAAGGGAGATTAAATATCATTTAGATGTCAATACCACCCAAAGAAATTTATAGATTCAACGCAATCCCAATCAAAATTCCAACAACCTTCTTTGCATAAATGGAAAAGCCAATCATCAAATTTATATGGAAGGGTAAGGGGCCCTGAATAGCTTAAAGCCATCTTGAAAAAGAGAATGAAATCAGAGGACTCACACTTATAATTTATTACAAAGCCACATTAATAAAAACAGCATGACACAAGGACAGCCATATAGACCAATGGAATCTGACAGCTCAGAAATCAATCCTCACATTTAAGGCCAATAGATTTTTGACAAGGTGGCAAAGACCACTCAATCAGGAAAGAATAGTCTTTCCAACAAATAGTATTGGGACAATGGGATCTCCATTTGCAAAAAATAAAAAATAAAATAAGGACCCCTACCACCTCACTACCTCACACCATTTATAAAACTTAACTCAAAATGGGTCAAAGACCTTCGTATATAAGCAATACCTATCAAACTCCTGGAGGAAAACAGGGAAGTATCTTTAGGACCTCGTGTTTAGCAACGGTTTCTTAGATTTTATGCTCAAAGCACAACAACAACAAAAAAGAAAATAAAAAAAAAAATAGGAACTCATAAAAATTTAAAATTTTTTGTACCTCAAAGGATTTTATCATGAAAGTAAAATGGTAACCTACATGGTGGGAGAAAATATTTAGAAACCACATATCTGATAAAGTTTTAATATCCATAATATAAAAGAAATCCTTCAACTTAACATCAAAAGACAGACAATCCAAGTAAAAAATGGGCAACAGACTTGAACAGACATTTTCCAAAGAAGGTATACAAAAGGCCAGAAAGCACATGAAAAGATGCTTAACATCATTAGCCATCAGGGAAAAGCAATTCAAAACTAAAATAAAATACCATTCACACCCATTATAATGTCTGTTATTAAAAAATGGAAAATAAGTGTTGGAGATGATGCAGAGACAGAGAAACTCATTCATTGCTGGTAACAATGGAAAATGTTATGGCCGCTGATGAAGAAAGTTTGGCAGTTCTTCAGAAAGCTAAGTATAGAACTACCATATGATCCAGCAATTCTGCTACTATCTACCCAGAAAAGTTGAAAGCAGAGATTCAAACAGATATTTGCACACCAATGTTGATAATGGCATTATTCACAATTGCCAAAAGATGGAAGCAACCCAAGTGTCCATCAACCGATGAATGGATAAACAAAATGCAATATATATATACACACAATGGAATATTATTCAGCCATAACAAGGAATAAAGACCTGATACACGCTACAACATGGATGAACCTAGAATACATCATGTTGTATAAAATGAGCCAGACACAAAAAGACAATGTATGATCTCACTGATTTGAAACAATTATTATAAGCAAACTCATAGAGTCAGAATCTGGAATGTGGGTTACCAGTGGACAAGGTGGGGATAGGGAATGGGAAGTTAAGGCTTAAAATGTACAGAGTTCCTATTTGGAATTATGGAAATGCTTTGGTAATGGATGGTGGTGATGGTAATACAACATTGTGAATGCAATTAACAGCACAAAATTTATCTGAATATGATTAAAAGGGGAAATGCTAGATTGTGTATACGGCAACAAAATACTTTCTTTTTTTAAAAAATCCATGGAAATATATTATGCAAACAGTGAACCCTAAGTTAAACCATGTACTTTTTTTTTTAATCAACTTTATTGCTACATATTAATAAAGCATAAATCCATCCAAAGTGTACAATCAGTGGTATTTGGTGTAATCACATAGTTGTGCATTCAACAATCATTATTAGAGCATTTTCATTATTCCAATAATAATAATATACCAAAAAAGAAACAAAAAAATCTTATCACCTCTCAATCTCTCTATGCTTCTCCTGCCATACATAGCCATTCTGTTTCCATCTCTCTAGTTTATTTGCATTTATATTTTATAAAAACAGTCTTGTATGTGCAATATCACCCATATTCATATTTTACATGAGGTATCACTATGTTATACAGTCCCATGTTACATTTTTTTTTAGCTTTCCTTCTAGTAATATGCATGTCCTTAGACTTCCCCTTTCAATCACTGTCATACCCACGTAACAGCTCTGCTAGTCACAAACATCATGATATGCTTCAACCATTTCTATTCATTTTCAAAGATTTACAAACAACTTTTTAACCAATTCTGCACAGATTAACCCTCAGCTTTCTTTTCTCTACCTTCATTATTTTCTAGTAACCTATATTCTATTAACTCCATGAGTTTACACAATATATTTAATTTATAATGCAATCATACAGTATTTGTCCTTTTGGTCTGGCTTGCTTCACTCAACATAGTGTCCTCCAGTTTCATCCATGTTGTCACATTCTTCATGACTTTTTCTTCTTAAAGCTGCAAAATATTCCATCCTGTGTATACAACACAGTTTGTTTATACATTCACAGTTCATAGACATCTGGGTTGGTCCATCTATTGGCAATAGTGAATAATGCCACCATGAACATTGGTGTGCAGATGTCTGTTCATGTCACTGCTCTCAGTTCTTCTGGGTATACACCCAGTAGTGGTATTGCAGGGTCACATGGCAAGTCTATATTCAACTTCCTTAGGAACTGCCAAACAGTCCTCCACAGTGGCTGTACCATTCTGCATTCCCACCAACAGTGAATAAGTGTTCCTATCCATCCACATCCTCTCCAACACTTGTAATTTTCTGACTTTTAAATAGTGGCCATTCAAATAGATGTGAAATGATATTTCATTATAGTTTTGATTTGCATTTCCCTAATCACTAGTGATATTGAATACTTTTATGTGTTTTTTTGCCATTTGTATTTCTTTTTTGAACAGTTGTCTAATCAAGTTTTTTGCCCATTTTTGATCAGGTAGTTTTTCTTTTAATTGCTGAGTTGTGATATCTCTGTATAATATGGGTATTAAAACCTTATCAGATATGTGATTTCCAAATATTTTCTTCCATTTAATTGGCTGCCTTTTCACCCATTTGACAAAGTCCTTTGAGGTAAAAA
>JAQZBX010075233.1:0-14636 GCA_029593785.1 Cabassous unicinctus
TGAGCCACTCCCGCTTCCCGGAAGTAGTTCCTGAATCCAGGAAAGTAGACAAGGAATCCAATAGTTCAAATGTCAAAAGTTTTATTCCATCTGTCTTTCAGATCATCAAAAACCAATCAACAATTTATTTCCATCACCTTTAATAGACACTGAGTTAGGTTTCTTTTAACCTGTAATTTCAACATTAATCCCAGAGAGTAACATTGGATCCATCTGGCACACAGTTTCAGAATCCAAGCATTCTGCCATTTCACTTTCAATCACTTTTTAAAAACCGGTATCTAAAAATAGCTGTTCCCTGCAAAGACAACATCTGAAAATCGAAATTCACAAAATATTCAAAGTATGAGGTTTAATTAATTAGCATGGCATTTTTTTTGCCCTTTAAGAAAGAATTCACTTAAAGTGTAGCAGTGAATGCTATTAACTTCTTAAAAAATCGCTGGACAGAGAAACTTAAAGCGTGAAGACCCTTAGCCACACGACCCCTGGAATGCAACGACGTGTTTTAATTTACAATTTTGGGGCTTAAAGACAACTTTTCAGAACAAAGCCCACAGGACACAGCAAGGAAGAGGGCCTCTTAGTGGTAATGCAGAATGGCAGGCTTCTTGCAAACAAGGCTGGGGTGGAGGGCGCGGAGGGAGATTATGCACTCCGCTGCTTTCTCAAAGAAAACACGTTTTCGACTAAAGCCTTGCTATTTTATCAGCAAATAAAGGTTTACTGCTTTCTTTCCTAGTAAGCGCCAAGGTTACAGAATATGAAACTACCAGAACATACTTGATAATCTTTCCTTGCCGAGCTGTTCAATTTTATCATCTTCAGGCCGGGTTTCGATCAGGGTTTCAAGTTTCAATGTCTGAGGCACACACTTGTGCCTCGACCCTTCTCGGCTCCACGTGAGATACTTTGGTGCCATTTAAAATCGACTTGGGCCGGTTTGCCCCTCTGTGAACCAGGGGGCTGAACTCAGCTCTGCTCTAAACTGAGAGGCCACACATGCTGAATATAAACCTAAGACTGTGGCTTTACTTTTAGCCACACGCCCAGTAGCGGCGAACACAGGCGCCCAGCGCGCACGCACAGCGCCCCTCGGTGGACGCTCAGGACTCCCGCTCCGGGTCCAGTAGGACCCGGCGCTCGCCGCACCACACGCCGCCTCGCCCGCGGGCTTCGCTTCCCTCGCGGTCTTAACTTGGGTCCCAAACTTCGAAAAGCAGCCCCCGCCCCGAGACGGCTCTTCCTCTCTCCGGACCACTCCCAGAACAGAGGGAGGGAGCCGCGGGTTCCGGAAGGCCGCCCGCGCCCACCCCCAGCCAAGGCCCCACGGGGCCCGAAAGAGGGCGGGGGGGGGGTCGCGGGGCGGCAGAGGGGTCGGCCCCCACCCGCGCCGGAAGTCTGCGCGTGCGCGCTGGCCGACCGGGAGCGCGCTCCCCGCGCGAAGGGGGCGGGGCCGCGGCCGCTCGCGGGGAGTCCCCGCCCCCGCCCCCCGGCGTTCTGCGGTCGCCGTGACAACCCGAGCGGCTGCAACGGCGGCGGGCGCGCGAGTCCGGCGCCGCCTCCCGGCCGCACTGCCCCGCGAGCAACCGCCACCCGGCCTTCCTGTTCTCCCCGCCTCTCGGCCCGCGGGGAGGGACGGACCCGCCCTCCGCCCGCCCGCCGGAGAGTGAGCGGCGCCCGGGCCGCCCCGCCAGCCCGCCGTTCCTCAGCTGCCGTCCGGGTGCGCGCAGCGAGCGGGCGCGACTATGCCAAGATGGTCCTGCAGGCGCGGAGCAAGCACCGGGAGGCGGCCCCCAAGCCGCCCCAGCCGCCCCGCGCCTCGCAGTCGCCGCTGAGGGGGGTGCCGGAGGTCGGCGCCGGGGAGCCCGGGCCTGGGCGCGCGCCCCTGTCCCCCGGGCGCAAAGGCGCCGCGGGCAAGAAAGGGGCCCGCGCGGAGCCCGCCGCGCTACCCGCCGGGGGCGGCCTCGGGGGGCGCCTGGCGGCCGGGCTGCGCGGGGCGCTGGGCCTGCGGCGCGCGGGGCGCGGCCGGACCTGGACCACGCTCCTGCTAGGTGAGCAGCCCCGAGCGCGCGGGCGGGGGCGCCCCGCCGCCGGGACGCGGAACTTTGGGGCGCGGCTACCCCCCCTTCCTCCCCTCGCGCCGCGGAGCCCTGCCTGCCGGTCCCCGCCAGTTTGCAGCCCTCTCTGACTTTTCTTCCCGGGACCTTCTTCCCTTCTTCTCCCCTCCCCCGCTCAGCCTGCGGGGCTGAGCTCACCCTTCTCACCAGCTCTCTTATCTCTGCTTTAAGAAAAAAATGGCCCCGAGATCAACAGCTGCCCGGCCTGGCTGCGAACCCGCGGGTCTGCGCTAACCAGACCTGGGCGCTGCTGATTGGTGCGGACCCGCAGCCTTCCCGTTATCTCCGTCCCTGACCGGGAGGAAGGTTTGCTTTGGGTTGGAAGCGATTCATTTGAGCGCAAAGAAAAAGAAAAAAAAAGCGTTTCCTGTTCTAGAAAGTTGCTAAACTTATAATTATATTTTAGCATGTTTTTTTCTTCTTGGCCGCAAACACCGCCGGTGGCACTGTACTTGTGGTTCCCCCACGGCGCGTCACTTTCCACGTTGTGTTGTGCTTTGTGCACTCTGGCCTGAATCCTCGGCTGGCCTGGAGACGTTTGGTGAGGAGGGCACCTCTCCCTCCCTCTGCCCTGCACAAAATGGATGATGTGCAATAATGTGTTGGAAAAAAAAAATAAAGTTGAAACATTCGTCTGTTGTGGACCAACTTCAGGTTTCCTTTGTTTACTGATTTACATTCCGATAAGGCAAGTTATAGCAATTTGGATAATGGGCCTAAGTTTTCTAAGTCAGCCAATAAAATGATATAACACTGCCTTTCCTACTTAATGCCATTAATGGGCTTGGGCTGCTGCTGATTAAATTACTGGTAATTTATCCCATATTATCTTTTCAAATTCCCTTAGTGACCCGTAGCGCCCTGAGCTAAGAGTTTCGGGTTAGTGTAGGTCGAGGAATAGAACACAGCAAATCGGCTTCCCCTGAGATCACAGCCATTCGGTCTTAAGAAAGCCCAGTCATCACTGTATGTGCTTTAATATACTCAGGTTGATATTGTTATTGGAGTATTTTTTTTTTCTAACGCGGATTCAAGCCTAGAAAAATTCAATGTTTTCAGCTCATGATTTTCTTTTTCAGTAGCGAGCTTGAAAAACATGGCCAGTGTGCAGGTTAGATCAGTTCACCTTGGGGAGGCAGCATGGTACAGTGGATAAGGCAGAGACTTCAGATCCAGCTCACCATGGTTAAGTTTGGTTTAAGTGTCAATTATTTCCTTTGTGAGCCTCTTCTCTGCGAAGTGTGTTTTACACCTGCCCCAAGTACCCCCACAGAGATGTCCTGAGGAGCAAAACAAAAAGGGGTGGGTCATATATGGGAGGGTGTTTTGTGTCTAAATCATTTAACAGATTGTGGTTGCTATTAGAAAAACAAATGTATAATACTGATTTGGTGACAGATGAAGTTGCCTTTTTTTTTTTTGGTTGAGAAGTATAAACATTAAGCACTTTGAAGTAAAATATAGAATGGCATTGCTTCTCATGGAAGGTTACAATAACAATCTTAGAATAATATATCTCTATTGACACTTTTTAGCATATCTTCTTTTCCTGTAATTGCATTTCTTTTGAATATTATATTGGCTGGCTTGATTTGGTTTAGTAATGCCCATACCTAAGTACAGTTTCTTAAGGTAACAGTGTGGCACTTTGCTTGACTTGCTCCTTTGGGCACTAGAAGCAGTCTCAGTGAAGGCACTTCTTGGGTGCACCCTGGTCACTCGTCATCAGAAGTATGGAGGTTGTCCAAACAGACCAAGATCTAGAGACTTTCTAACCTTGCTAACCATCTTTATGAGGCCACTGGGTAGCTTGAAGATGGTTCTGGAGAATGACCAGGCCTGGGGTGTATAGTTCCTTCTCTGGCCCTACACCCCCCCCATACACATGTCAGTTCCCCGCTTCCCTGTGCCTTGCTAAGGCAACAAAAGGCCACTTGGATCCTGCAAAGAGGAGTAGAGTTTTGATGTTTTAAAAGTTTCCTCATTTCCTCTCTCCTTCCCACTCCCAGAATGAGCTGACAAATGTACATCTTCTGTGTGGGACTTTAATAGTTCTTTGGCCTCCACATTGAAAGGCTTTGTGTATTTTTTATTTGTCAAGAGATAATTTATAGCTGTTTTTTTTTTTTTAAAAGTACAATGCCAGTAAAACAAACGATCACAAAAAAATTGCTCCATACTATTTAGGAAGAAATTTTTAAACTCGAGGCTCCATGATAGAAGCACAGATTTTTTTAAGCATTAGAAATAAATCCAGGGGTCTCTAGTTCAGTATTTTACTCATCTCTGTAATGGTAAGAAGTTGCTTGATCAACTTCATGGGGAACTCACCATCTACGAAGGTGGTCCTTCCATTGTCAGGCAGCACTGCGTTGTTAAAAAATGTTTTAGTAATTATATGTTTTTCTTAATTTTGGACATAATTTACAACTTATTTGAAGGTAACAGTTGTAAAGAAGGGTTCTTGAAATGTTTATTTTTAGAACTTTTAACCCATTAGCTGCCTGAAACAGCCAGGGGAGGCAGTAGTATAGTAAGAATCATGACAGTGTTTCTCAGATTTTTTTGACCACAACCCACAGTGAACAATAAACAGTAGACCTGCTCATACTTCTGAAAATGCAGCCCAGAACACATATGCATATATCTGCCTGTCTGTTTGTCTGTTTATGTACATAAGTGTCTTGACAGGAAATATTTAATAAATGGACTATTTCAGAAGTGTCAGCAGGAACCCACAAGGGATATTGAAACATCCAGGTACTGTCAACAGTGGACGGTTGCTACCACGTCTGGGCCTCAAGGGGAAGGGGAGCTTCATCAGGAACTGAACCCAGCCCGAGCAGTGCTGTGGAATAGAGCTCACCCAAGCAGGGCGACCTCAAACACTCCTCCCATCCTCTGGTCTCCTGCTAGGGCCTCTCACTGGCTGAACCAATGGAAGCCAGAGACAAGGGGCCCAGCTGGAGCCTTCTGTAGAGTCAGCCTCCTGGACTGGGAACCAGGCAGAGAAAGGAAGAGAATGGATCTGTAGAGGCAAGTGGAGACTAACCAGTACGTATGTGCAGATATTTCACTGAAACAAAAGTCTCATGTACATAACGATACTTACCCTTATAATGTGCAGTGCACTCTGATTTTCTATTCTATCCTAATGAAAAAAAATTTTAATGCTGCTTATAAACCATTTAGTGGGTTTCACGATCCAGTGCCATGATGCACACCTTGAAAACACTGCTTTAGAGGAACTGTTTTCTCTTTCTACACCTCCTCCAAACTGGTTGGGTGTCTGGGCAAAGCATTTAGCTTTTCTGAGCCTCTGTTGTGCATCTGTAAAATGAGAGACCTGGAAAAGAGCAGTGGTTCTCAATCTTATCGGCATGCTAGAATCATCTGGAAACTTAGAAAAAAAAATCCTTCTATCCAAGCCACTCCAGACCAGTTAGATCAGCATCTGGGGGCTGGGAAAAGCATTGGTTGTTTTTTTTTTTTCCTCCTCTGAGATGGCTCCCTCATCTGTTTGCTTGTTGTTTGTGCTTGTTTTTTTGTCTGTTTTTTCTTTAGGAGGCACGGAACTGAACCCGGTACCTCCCGTGTAGGGGGTGGGTGCTCGACTGCCTGAGCCACATCTGCTCCCAATCGGTTGTTCTTAAAGTTTGATTTCCTGCCTGTCTTTAGAAACACCCTGTCCAGCACCACTGAACCCACGTTTCCACATTCAGCTGGAACTAGGAAATTGCCTCTTTCCCTTTTAAATGGGGTCGCAAATTGTCCAGTTTGCTACAGTTTCCCCTAATATCTATTGTTTCCTCTAAACTGGGGCTCTCAGTTGCCATTTATCATCTAACGTGGCTATTACAGTAGAGTGACACAGTTCTTGTACCCATGCCTCTTAGCAAAAGAGGGAAGGCAAAAGGATCATTGGCTGTTTCAAGGAAGGGCTTCTTTACTATATGGAAGCGAAAAATATGTATGTTAAACATGCAAACAAAGCATGTCTGGTGAAAGTCGGTAACTTAAGATACCATTTATCAAACAAGCATAATAAAAATAGAACCCAAATATGGAAAAAATATATATGATAAAACGATTAGGTTTTATGTCTGTCCTATTTGAATTCTTTACCTCACCTGCCTGAGTAGGTTCCTCTACCTACTAGATGCCAGCACCTCCCCAGCTATGTCAATCCATGTCTCCAGATATTGGCAGATATCCACTGAGAAGCAAAATTGCCCCATATAATGGGAAACACTGGTGACTTTATAGGGGCCAGAAGGAGTAAGAAGCCAGTGGAGTGAAAGACTTGAGTCAAGGAGTGGGGCACCAGGATGCAGGCAGTGTGCTGTGGTGGAGGTAGCATGGGCACTCCAGTACTGACCTGCATTTGATCCCTGCTTCTATACTCAGAAGCTGTGGTCCCTTAATATTTCTGACTCAGTTTCCTCATCTTTAAAATGGAGATAATAAATGCCTTGCCTGGTTATGGAAAGAATAAATGAGATAATTTATGTAAAACAGTACAGTAGCCTCATTTATCAGTTATTGAATGCTTACTAGGCCAGTTGGGGACAAAATGGAGAACAAGATAGCTGTAGCCTCTACCCTCATGGAACTTAACATTCTTGGTGTGGGAGAGAGATGCAAATAAATGAAAATAATTGCACATCGTGTTAAGGGTGATAGAGGAAAGAAACAAATAGCTGATAGAGAAAAAACAGGAAATGCCCACTTTAAGTAGGGTCAGGAAAGGCCTCTGGGAAAGTGGCCTTAAAGCTGAGATCTACAGGAAGAGAAGATGCTAGTTGTACAGAGGAAGAGAGAGAGCGTTTCAGATATAGTGAACAGTGCGTGCTAAGGTAACGTGTTGAAAGAGAAATCCTCAGGGTGGATAATGTATGAAGATAAGATGGACAAGACTCAAATCTTGGGAAGGAGTTTGCGTTTTATTCCTAGTGCAATGGGAAGCCAAGGAGAACGTTGCACAGGGCAGTGGTGTGCTTTTTAAAAAATTTTTTTAAAGAAATCCACCCCTTTGGAGGGGAATGGGTTGTGGCAGGGCAAGAAGAGATCCACAGAGACCAGTGAGAAGATGCTTGCAGGAATCCAGGAAGAGAGGTGGCTGGCCTAGATTAAGGAAGTGGCAGTCCAGATGGAGAGAAGTGGGTGGATTGGAGATATATTTCAGGGATAGAAATGACAGGACTTGCTGATAGTTTGATTTGGGCTTGGAGTGAGCAAAAGGGAAGAATAGTGACTAACTGCTAGGCTTTCGGCTGCTGTGACAGGAAAACAGTGGTGGCATTCACTGTGATGGTGAAGACCAGGGAGCTGGGGGATGGCACAGGTTTGAGGGAAAAGATCAAGAATTCTTCTTATCTTTGAGATTTTACGAGATTTCTGAGTAGAAATGTCAAGTAGGCAGTGGGACCTGGGAGTCTGGAAGTTAGAGAAAAGGTCTGAATAATGGAAACAGATGGCATTCAAGCTGATGGGCTTGGTAATAGCATCTCATACTGACTTACTCAGGTCTTATCCTGGAGCCACAGCTGTGATACCCATTTTACCCGATGGCGGAACACAAATGTTAAGTACCCTGCCCAAGATCACCCCATGATGTGGAATAGCCCGAATTTGAACCAGGGCGGTGCGGTCCCAGCATTCGTGCCCTTAACCACTGTGCTATATTTATTTCATAGGCTCTAGGGTGGGAGTGTAACAGAAAAAATGAAGCCACAGGGTCCATTTGTGAGAAATCCAATATTCAGTGCTCAATAAGTGTTAGCTTTCTTGTTTCTTTTTTTTTTTTCCCCCAGGGGAAATAAGGAAAAGAGGGATCTTACATAGTTAAGGGAATGAAAAGACAGAAGTGGGAAGAAACATGTTAGGGCTGGCCTAGGGACAAAAAGCGGAGGAAACAGGCAGCATGGGGCCGGTCAGCTGGCCCTCCTGGTGTGCTGGCTTTCAACACGGACAAGACCTAGATGGCCTGAGCACCAGCTCCGAGTGTGTGTTTATGTTAAAGCCAGGGAGCAGGATGGGAATTAGGGATTTTAAAGACTTTCTTCAATGCTTAAAACCATTGTGTTCCTTTCTAAAATAGACTTCTGGTTAATTGTCTCCGTAGGCTGTGAGGGCAGTCCAGCTCATCTCACCACTCAGCTGGGGTTGATCTGTGGGGTCCCGCTGGACACAGGGGCCTCTCCTCCTTTTCTGAGTGTCTGCCTGGGGCGCCTGCTGAAGGTGGACAAGGCTGACTCCTGGGAAGCTGGGGAGGGGGTGGCTAGTTGTGAGGGGGAGGAACTTGCCAGTTGAAAGAGCACATAAGCTCTAAAGAATGTTTATAATCACCTAAACAACTTTTCTTATTAAAAGATACCGTAGAAGGGTTCTGACTATGTGATGTTGATGAGTGCGCAAACAAATGTGATGTGTTTAGTTTGTGTAAAGGGATATATTATCAAACTGATTGATTTTTGGCCAATAATATGGTTTCAATACTGAAAGCAGATAAATTTTTACTTCTATACACATGTGTAGCTGGATGCTGATAAAATAGATATCATTATGACTTCTAAACACTTAATATGTTGGTATATTCATGACTCTTAAAGTTTATGTTGATAAGATATTTAAATTATCATCATCATGTTTCTAAATGAGGTGACTTTTTGGCTTCATTATTTATATGTTCAGTTCTAAATTCTTGTTTTGCTAGTTGATCTTCTGCCATCAGATTGCGCTTTACCCAAACCATCAGAACATCAGGTATGTTCTCACTCTTCCAGGGAAGGGCCTGCCGGCTTTCTTTGGTTATCCAGTCTCATCTTTACTCATCCTTAAAGCTAGTAAGAATTGCATCTCTTTCTAGGTCAAGACCTTTCTGCTGCTGTTTAATCACATAAAAGGCAGTTTTATTTTTATATGGAGGATCATTTCTCCTTGAGTGACCTTTCATAATTTAATCAAGAATTGTTGAGTAGGAATACATTAAAAAAAATAGAAGAATTAATTTTCCAGGTATATAAACTTTTAACTCTTGTAGCATGTTTTTGCTTTAATACTACTTTTTATTTTCTCAGATTATTACTGTTTTTTTCCTGAGTGCATGTCTGGCATCTTTCCTTATCTTTCAGTTTCTTTCCAAAGTTACTGACTCTTAGGAGTGTCTCATCACACTATCACTATCCCTTAATGAATGCTTGGATGGCATTTGTGATTTTAAATTATTATAGTGGTGACTGTTAACACGGTAGCACAGTTGTCACTGAAATCACTTACAGAAGTTCCAGCATGGGTCATTGTACTGATGAAGGATAGGCATTATTTTATTGACTAGTTTACAGTAGCACCAACAATATCTTAAATACAGTTTATAAATCACTTGATCAATTAATTTTGAAAGCATGCTGTTCTTGACCAATTTTTAATTTGAGGAGATTGTCATAATTGAGAAGAGAGAGGCTTTATTCATATATTTATACCAATTCCAATTTGCCTAAAATGCTACTGCTCTGCACCATATGCTCCTATTTAATTCCTAACAGTAATTGCTGCTTTTTGTAATGCAGCCTTTTAGAACTGCAATTCTCAAGCTGCAGAATCTTTTTCTCCAGGTTTTTATACTTGTACAGTGCTTCTATTTCCACCACTTTTAGGGTGTGTGTTTGTGTGTGTGTGTTTTAATTAGGACCTCATTTCTCATTCTTTTCTAATCTTTGTTCTCCATGGAAATTTCATAAAAATCTAGAACTAAAGGTTACTTCCCAGAATTTTATGGGTGAGGAGACTAAAGTAGATCAGGTGAGCGAATGACCAAGCATCAGTAGTGAGTTCACTCAGTGAGGTTTGGGGTAGAAATTAAATTAAGGTCTTTTGGCATTGCTGCCTATCTAGTTATTGATTTCAGATCTAAAGCCTAAGGCAGGTGTCAAAGATAGGCTAATGGGAAGATGAACTCATAAATGTCCCAAGATCCCATAACTCTTTCTAGCAGTAGCACTGCTTTGCTGGCTTCTGCTCATTTGGGGGAGTCACTGATTTTTATATCCTTGTGTTCAACCTGTCAGTCTCCATTTGGCTTTGCTTAATTCTTTTTATCTGTTCGAGGTATAAAACTCTTAAATTCTGAATTGGTTTTGACTGTGTTGGTTGATTGGTATGGGTGGTTAAAAACAGGAAAATAGTAAGAATGGAATCAATTTTCTTAATCATATAAATTAAATGATAAGCATGTTGATATCCAGGGTGGTTTGCAATTTGGGAAGAATCTGTAATCTTAAGACTGGAATAATTTATCATTTAACGAGATTGTTAAAACTTCTTGCTGAATATGATTATAGTGTGTATGTGTGAATCTCTTTTTTTTTTTTCTATAGTGAAGTGATGCATCACCTACACTTTTTCCATTAGGTTTACTAAAGTTTTGTAGCTTCACTTATGCTTGTTTAGAAACATTTAATGAGGCTTAAAATTCATGTGCTAGTATATTTATTTTGGCCATATGTTTTATCAAGCTACTTGCCTTTAAAGCACTGAAATGTGTTTTGTTTTGTTTTTAATAAAGAGAAAGTTACTTCATGAAAATTACTAATACAGATTACAGTTTTATTTCAAAATATTTTTATTCAAATTATTTAAGGCTAAGACTTTTTTTAACTTTTAATTTTGAAATATGTTCACATTTACAGGAAAGCTAACAGAAATAATACACGCCCCATACAGAGAACTTCAACATACTTCTACCCTGCCCAGAAACCCAGATCCAGCAATTTTAACTTTTTATTACATTCACTGTATGTATGTATGTATGTATGTATCCATCCATCCATTTTCTGAACACTTGAGTATAGGTTGTATTCATCATGCTCTGTGAACTCTTAATACTGTTATGTACATTTCCTAAGAACAAGGGTATTCACTTATGTAACCACCTTAAATGCAGTTATCAAGTTCAAGAAATTTAACAGTGATGGAAAGCTTACAGTGTATTTTCCAATTTTTTCATATGTCCCAATAATGTCCATTTGAGCCTTTTTCCTCCCTATTAGATCTTGTCCAGGATCACATAGTGCATTTAGGTGTTGCTGTCCCTTTATTTGCTCACTTTTTTTTTTTAATTGTGAAAACATACAATTTAAACTTTTTTCATCTCAACCACTCCCAAGCATACCATTCAATGGGAACAATCACATATTTGCAGTTTCCCTCACCACCCTCCATTACTAAAACTTCCCCATCTCCCCAAACAGAAACCCAATACCCGTTCTGCATTAATTCCCCATTCCCCCTGTCTCAGACCTCTGGCAACCTGTACTTTAATTCTGTCTCTATGAGCCTGTATATTCTCCAGTATTCTCTTTGTAGTTACCATGGGGCTTAAATTTAACATCCTAAATCTATAACAATGTCATTTGCTTTGATAACAGCTTAACTTCAATAGTATACACAAGCTCTGTTCCTATACCCCTCTGTCTCCCACCTTTATGTAGTTCTTGTCAGATTACATATTTATACATCATGAGTCCCCAAACCACTGATTTATCATTACATTTTATGCATTTGCCTTTTAGACCTTGTAGGAAGTAAAACGTGGAATTACAAACCAAAAATGCAGTAGTATTGACAATTATATTTACTCATGTCATTATGCTCACCAGAGATCTTTATTTCTTCATGTGGCTTCGATCTATTGTCTATTGTCCTTTCCTTTCAAACTGCAGAACTCTCTTTAGCATCTCTTGTAGAACATTTCTGGTGTAATGAAGTCCCTCAGCTTTTATTTATCTGGGAATGTCTTATTCTCTCCCTCATTTTTAGAAGACAGTTTTGCCAGATATAGAATTCTTGGTGGCTTTTATTTATTTTTTAATGCTTTCAGCACTTTAAATATGGCATCCCACTACCTTCTTTGCCTCCATGGTTTCTGATGAGAAATTGGCACTTACTCTTACTGAGGCACCCTTGCACATGATATGTTTGTTGCTTCTCTCTTGAGGTTTTCATAATTCTCTTTATGTATGGCCTTCATCAGTCTGATTATAATATACCAAGACATGGGTCTATTTGAGTTTAGCCTGTTTCGAGTTCACTGAATGCTGTGGATGTGTATATTCATGTCTTTCGTTAATTTGGGCACGTTTTCAGCCATTATTTCCCTGAATATTCTCTCTGGCCCTTCTTTCTTTATTCTGCTTCTGAGCCTCCCACAGTGCATATATTGGTACTCTTGATGGTGTACTACAGGTTACTCAGGCTCTGTTCACTTTTCTAAATTCTTTATTCTGCTCCTCAGACTGTATGATTTCAATGTCTTATCTTCAAGTTCACGGATTCGTTCTTCTGTCAGCTCCAATCTGCTGTGGAACTGCACTAGGGAATACATTTCTGTTACTCTGTTCTTCAGCTCTGTTTGGGTCCTTTTCATAATTTCCATCTCTTTATTAAAGTTCTGTTTGTGTTCATCTGTTGTTTTCCTGATTTCCTTCAGTTCTTGGACCATGTTTTTTTTCCTTTAGCTCTTTGAGTATATTAGGATCATTTTTTAAAAGTCTTTGGTGTGTCCCAGGACTGGTTCTCCTCATTGATGGTTTCTAATGCTTTAATCTTCTGCTTTGCCTGGAGCATTGCTTCCTGTTTCTTTGTATGTCTGTAACCTTTTGTTGAAACCTGGACATCTTGATATTTTATTGTGTAAGGCGTAGATTTCAACTCTGAGGACTCTGTTCCTTAAGCTTGCATCCACCAGTCAGATTGGGGCAGACATCCAGGCTCGCAGCATATGTACAAGGGCCACTCTGCTCCCTCTAAAACTTGGTCCAGGGATCCATGCTTGTTGCTCGGGCTCAGCCCAATGAGGGATGTTGGAGGGGCCAGCCAGGGTGCCATGAAATCCTATCACTTTTAAGTAGCCCTTTTTCTTGGTTTGGCACTTACCCTGTTACTGCAGTTCTTTGTTTTCTGGAGCTCTAAGAAAGATGGTTCTGCCAGTTTTTGCTGGTTGTCAAAAGTGTCTTTGGGGTGAAATAGCCCTCTAGCATCTCACTCTGCCATCTTGCCCTGAGGGTAAGATTTTCAAAGTAAGATGGAATTTATTGCTTTAAAAACACATATGTTGGGTAATTGTTGTATTAAGTATTGCCCACTTTACTATATGTATATAGATAACCATTTAAAATACATGAAAATTTACTTGGTATATTTCTGTGGTTAGAAACCTAATTATATTCTCTTTAGGGGCAGTGATGTATATTTTAATGCTCTGCAGTTTTCATATATTCACTTTTAAATAAAAGATACACTTTTGTTTTCCCTACTCTATGCCTGTGAATCCTCTTGGTTGGATGTACTTATTTATATTTTCATGCCTGAGCTTGGAGTCCTGGGAACAGTGGCCAGAACCATGGAACCTGGCTTCTGGTCCATACCTGGCATGTCTCAGTCATGTGACCTTGAGCCTCACTGGAAAGTAAGAGCCATATCAGCCTCCAAAGTACTCCTGGATCATTTTGCTTAATATGTGAAAGTGCTCTGTAAATGGCAAACTGAAAAACAAATGTTAGACATTATTATTATTATAATTAAGAATTTCCCATAATTTTCTTAACCATTGTAAAGTACCATTTTGCTAAATGCCAAATGCATGGAAGAGATTCAGATGAACTAAAGTCACCCTTAAAGCCATCATCATTTAGACCACTCTGAGGTTCAGATCTTACTAAGAGCAGAAGTTTTCTTTGTCATGACTGTGACTTTAAAGCAATCCTGCTTCTTGCTTAGAGACTCAATATCTCTATCCTTCTTTCCCTATTCAAAATAGAAAACTTGTCCTTATTCAAAGCAGAAAACAAAGTAAAAGGACCAAACCTACCAAGATGTTGTAGTTTGGGGAGCAGGAAAATCAAACTGAAGACAGAAAATCACCGTGGAGACCACCACAGAGTGTGAAGACTGGGTATTAATGGTAATAGCAGTAGCTGTTCAAGGTCACTAAGTGTTAGGACCAAAGGTACTCAAGTAAAATTCTCTTTTTACATTATACTTGATGCAAATGAGACCCAGAGATGCTAAATAATTTGTCATATAAAACCAAAAGAATATATCCTCTTGAGAGTGGCCTTACAATGGGAAGTAAAAAGGAATTTGATTTTAAACTTTAATTCTTTTCTTAATCCTTATGTACAGCTATCAAGTTTTGTCAATTTCTCCTTCAGATTATCTTTTGAAATTACAGTTACCTTTTCCAGGTAAAGCTCATTTCATCACTACTGATCCATGTCTCCTTATCTCATACCTGGATTATTATTGTATACTCTGCATTGTACCTCCTGATAGAAGGCCAGTGCTTCTCAGAGTTTGGTCTGTATCAAAGTCATCTGAGAGTGTTTATTAAAAACGTAGATTTCTAAGCCCCAAGTGAGATCTCTTGAATCAGAATCTCTGAGAATGGGGTCCAGGAATGTAATCTTCACCTGCTCCTCTCAGATCAGTAGTCTCAGTTTTGGTCGCACATTAGAATCA
>JAQZBX010075234.1:0-14619 GCA_029593785.1 Cabassous unicinctus
AACCACACACACACACACACACACACACACACACACGCAGACACACAGAGTCCATGCCCTCAATTGCAAATGACATAAGTATAATACTATTGATATGAAAGTATAAAGAATGTGGCAAAAGATTCTGCCAGCATAAGGAGGTTAACGATGGTTTCATAAGACATATAATATTTGAGCTAACTTTTGCAGTTGTCAAAATTGCCACATTTTGTTATTTAGAAGCAATGAATGATCAGTAAGAGTATTTAGCCAAAAGAAAATTAATTATACAAATAACCAACTTTCATTTCAGGGTGGGTTCAGTGGTAGAGCCACATTTACAGAATGTCTTAGCCCCTTAACATCAGAGTACAATCTAAAACCTACAGTTTGTAACTGATAAAGGAATATTGAGATAATCATATTGCTTAAATACTCATTTCTACAGCATTTATTTTTACAAATACTTTGTATTTTTAGAGTAAAAGTTCAATTTTCTTAGTGAAAAATTATCAATATATGAAAATGAGAGGGTAATGCCATCTGACAAATAGGACCCTGGCTGTTTCTTCCAAACAATTAAAAACAAAGGAAAAACAAAAACAAAAACCAAAAAAACTTAGCCACATCCTCCTGTCCCCTATAACACTCTAAACAGAAAGAGGAAAAAAAGTGTGTGTGTGTGTGTGTGGGTGGGTGGTTAAGAATTCTTTATTTTACAAAAAGAAATTCCAAGCCTGTACAATTCATTTATAACATCATAGCATATGCAGATATAAAGAAGATGAAACCATTAATAGAGCCTAAGAAGGAAGGTCTGTAGCCTCAGTTTTATCATCTGTAACTGGAGAGTCCTCCAACTTCGTTCTTTTTAAAGATATTTTTGGCTATTCAGGGTCCTTTACCCTTTCAAATAAATTGAATAATTGGCTTCTCCATTTCTGCAAAATAGACTGTTAGGATTTTTATTGGGATTGTGTTGAATCTGTAAATCAGTTTAGGCAGAATTGATATATTAACAATTTTTAGTCTTCTAGTCCATGAACACAGAATGTCCATTTATTTAAGTCTTCCAGTTTCTTTTAGCAATATTTTGCAGTTTTCTAAGTACAGCTCCTTTATGTCCTTGGTTAAGTTTATTCCTTAAATATTTTTATTCTTTTAGTTATTATAAACGGAATTTTTCTGATTTCCTCCTCAGATTGCTCATCAGTACTGTATAGAAAAGCTACTGATTTTTGCATATTAATCTTGTATCCCACCACTTTGCTAAACTCTATTAGTTCTAGTAGCTTTGTTGTGGATTTTCAGGATTTTCTATATATAGGATCATATCATCAGCAAATAGATAAAGCTTTACTTCTTCCTTTCCCATTTTGGTGCCTTTTATTTCTTTGTCTAGTCTAACTGCTTTAGCTAGAACTTCTAGCACAATATGTGTATTAGTCAGCCAAAAGGGTACTAATGTGAAATACCAAAAATGGGTTGGTCTTTATAAAGGGTACTTATTTGGGGTAGAAGTCCACAGATACCAGGCCATAATGCGTTAAGTTTCTTCTCTCACCAAAGTCCATTGTCACATGTTGGAGCAAGACAGCTGCCTACGTTTGCCAGGGTTCAGGCTTCTTGGGTTCCTCTCTTCCCGGGGCTGCGTTTCTCTCTTCGGACTTAGCTCCTTTGGTTCCTTCACAAGGTCAGCTGTAGACTATCAGGCGAACGGCTCACTTCTCTTCTCCCGGGGCCTTCTCTCCAATATCAAAACTGCTTCTCAAAAACTGCTTCAACTCTGTTCTTTGCATTGCCTTTTATATTCGATTCCCCACCCACCAAGGGGTGGGGCTCAACGCCCTACTGACATGACCCAGTCAATGCCCTAATCATAACTTAATCATGCCCAGATTAACAGATCAGTTCACAAGCATGATCCAATTATATTTTTGGAATTCATAATTAAATCAAACTGCCCAACTGCAACAATATGGAATAACAGTTGTGACAGTGGGCATCCTTGTCTTGTTCCTGATCTCAGCAGGAAAGCTCTCAGTCTTTCACTGTTGAGTACAATGCTAGCTGTAGGTTTTTCATATATGCACTTTACCATATTGAGAAAGCTCCCTTCTATTCCTATCTTTTGGAGTGTCAAGCCCACCTAGCTGGGCCAGAACAGTCTAGTCCACAAATGGTGCTGGGAGAACTGGATATTCATATCCAAAAGAAACAAATAGATCCACTATCTTACACCTTATACAAAAATTAATTCAAAATGGATCAATGATTTAAATATAAAAGCCATAATCATAAAATTCCTAGATGAAAAATATAGGAAAGCATCTTCAAGATATTGTGGTAGGTGTGAGTTTCTTAAACTTTATGCCCAAAGTATGAGCAACGAAAGAAAAAATAGATAAATGGGACCTCCTTAAAATTAAACACTTTGTTCTTCAAAAGACTTTGTCAAGAAAGTAAAAAGGCAGCCTACTCAATGGAAACCACATATCCCATAAGGGCTATATTATAGCCATGTTATATGAAGAGATTATACAACTCAATGATAAAAAGACAAGCAACCCAATGTAAAAAATAAGCAAAAGACTTGAATAGACATTTCTTCAAAGAGGAAACATAAATGGCCAAGAAGCACATGAAAAAAATGCTCAACATCACTTGCTATTAGGAAAATGCAGATGAAAACTACAATGAGATAGCATTTCACATTTAGAATGGCCATTACTAAAAAAGAAAAAAGAAAAAAAAAAAAAAAAAAAAAAAAAAAAAAAAAAGCCAACCCAGAAAACTACAAGTGTTGTAAAGGTTGTTGAAAAATAGGAACACTCCTTCACCGTTGGTAGGAATATAGAATGGGTGCAGCCTCTGTGGAAGACAGTTTGGCAGTTCCTGAAGAGATTGATTCTAGAACTTCTGTATGACCCAGAAATCTCGTTACTAGGAATCTAGAATTGATTCTAGAACTTCTGTATGACCCAGAAATCTCGTTTCAGGAGAACTGAAAAGAAGGGCCAAACTGACATTTGCGCACTGATGTTCGCTGCAGCATTGAATATAACTGCTAAGATATGGAACCAGCCCAACTGTCCATCAACCAATGAATGGATAAACAAAATGTGATATACACACACAATGGAATACTATTCAGCTGTAAGAAATGAAATCAGGATGCATATGACAACATGGATGAACCGGTTGAAAGGTAACTAAAAAATAATCCAAGGTATGTGTAACAGTGATTTTGGTAGTGGATACAGATTGTGGTTAATAATATAAATATAAGAATGCTCTTCTTTTACAAAGTGCTAAGAATAGGGTGATACACAGGAAAATTACAACTAATGTAACTTATGGATAGTTAATAGTGATATTGTAATATTTTGTAGCAATGGCAAGAAGATATTTTTTCAATACTAAAAGACAACAATAGGGAAGCGGGTGTGGCTCAGTGGATAGAGGCCCCGTTTACCATATGGGAGGCCAGGGTTTGCGTCCCGAGGCCTCCTTATGAGGGCACGCCTGCCTGAGCAGTGCGGTGGGCTGATGCAGCAACCTCACGACAGGAAGCGGGTGTGGTGCAATGGACAGAGCACCCGTTTACCATATGAGAGGCCCCGGGTTCGCTTCCCGGCGCCTCCTTGTGAGGGCAGGCCAGCTCGCGCAGCGCAGTGGGCTGATGCGGCAAGACCTCACAGCAAGGGAGAGATAAGCAGACACAGAGAAGACACACAGCGAATGGACACAGCAGCACAAGCAGCAAGGGGGGGGGATAAATAAAATAAAATAAATCTTAAAAAAAAAAAAAAAAAAAAAAAAATGTGTGTTAACAGGTCTATAAAACAGGATGTTACGTTAAAAAAAGCTTACCATTATCTGGTCCTTGAAATTTCATGGAATAAAGCTTAACAGGTTGATTGAATGCCACAGTAATAAGTAGCTGTGGAGAAAATAGTTTCATTTTTAGAAGTATTCTTTAACACCTTATATATACAATATAATTTTATGCCTACATAAAATTTAAATCGAGGCAGAAAAAAATCTAATTCATCTAACAAAACCAACGTAATATGGAAAACCAGTAAGTTGAAAGTAACTTGATTAGATTGACATTTGAAAAATATCTATTATTTATATAATGGGATGATGGCAACAGAAAAGTTTCTTGGAATAAATTAAAATTAAGTAGTAAGAACTTAAGTTCTTATGATCCTTAAACTGGCAACTGATTTGCATTACAACAAATCTTACCAAATCAACCCAAATTAAAATTTAAATGAAATATTTTAGCATACAGCTTAACATTTTCTAGCATGGTTTATATGTCAAGCATCTACTCAAGTCACTTGACATTTGGAGAACATGCAAAGGTCATGCAGAGACCAGCCCTCAAACATTTCTTGACATACTATTACAGTCAATTATAAAAAGTATCCATATATTTGAAGAAAATAGCCTAGGCATTTTCTTAGGCAAACGGACTAAAGTATGATTCTGCAAACATAAAATCTAAACCCCATCTGTCTTTGTTCCAACCAGTGCCACCTTATTATATACAATTTTGAGTGCAACATTTACATTGTACTGCTTGTAAATGGTGCCCTGAATATAATGTGATGATACATATTAGCAGGCCTGGCCATCTGCCTCCCTGAAATCTTCCTGCCAGGAAAATTAGCCTAAAAAGGTAGAAGCATACATACTTACATAAAACACAATGTTGGCTGGAAAGAAGACCTAGAATTAAGGTCTAATTATATAAAGCAAATGTAAACACTATAGCCTTAATATACAAATATATTCTTAATAGATTCATGAAATTTTAGAATAAAAATGACTTAATGATATTCCACTTCATGAGGCAGTACATTTCCTTGTGGGACAACACCAATTTGAAATGCAATACAAGAGAGGAGGTACTGGTGTGTAAACAGAAATAACAGCTGTATGACCTTGGGTACTCTAATTTTAATAGGTTATTCATTTCTCAGGGTTGTTAGAAATAAATATATCACATAAATAAATAAAATAAATAAAACATTAGTAACTTCTAGAATACTAGGAGGCTTACAGTAATAAGCTCTTAACAAATACTGGTAAATTAATTATCCTAGCCTCTAACTAATAAGAGCAAAGCAGAACTTGCTCTTAATTCTCATAGATTAAATTAGTTACTAATACTACGGAAGATATTCTTCATAAAGCATCTATTTTTTGGCTAAGAATTATCATGTTCTTTGACCTCACATGCTCTTCTCTATTCATCACCAGCATGCATACTTGACATTCCCTTTGAGGGACCAGGGTAGGATGTGAGATTTAACAATAAAATAATTTTGAAAGCCACTGGCAGGCACCTAGTAGAGAATGGAATGATCAGTTCCCAATACTAGGTTAAAGTCTTTCTTATTTTATGTAACCTTTAATACTACCTTATAACTTTTCAAGAAGACAAGCATAAATTAGATAAATGACTATCTGTCATGGGCCTGTGGGATATGTTGCAAATACCTGAAATTAAAACAGCAAATCCATGGACTTACACTTCTTGATTTTAAAACTTACTACAAGGCTACATGGTCAAAACAGCATGGTACTGGCACAAGGACAGACTTATAGACTAATGGAATCAAATCAGAAATAGACCCTCAAATATATGTCCAACTGATTTTTGACAAGGGTACAAAGTCCACTCAATGGGGAAATAATAGTCTCATCAACAAATGATGCTGGGAAAAGTGGATATCCACATGTAGAAAAATGAAGGTAGACCTTTACCTCACACCATATACAAAAAATAACTCAAAATGGATCAAAACCTAAAAATATAAGAACTAGGACGATGAAACTCCTAGAAGAAAATGCAGGGAAGCATCTTCAGGACCTTGTAGGAAATGGTTTCTTAGACTTTACACCAAAAGCATGAACAACAAAAGAAAAAATAGATGAATGGGATTTCATCAAAATTAAAACTTCTGTGCATCAAAGAACTTTATCATGAAAGTAAAAAGGCAACCTACGGGAAGTGGCTGTCGCTCAAGTGGTTGAGTGCCTGCTTCCCATATACGAGGTACTGGGTTTGTTCCCCAGCACCTTCTAAAAACAAACAAACAAATGAAAGAACAAACAAACCAACCAACCAAAAAGACCCAGCTCTCATTGGGGAGAGGATATAGCTCAGTGGTTGGGTGCCTGCTTCCCATGTATGAGGTCTTGGGTTCAATCCCTGGTACCTCCTTAAAAACAAAAAACAAAAAAGGTAACCTTCAGAATGGGAGAAAACATTTGGAAATACTTTCCAAAATATCTGGTAAGGGTTTAATTTCCATAATTTATAAAGAAATCCTACAACTCAACAACAAAAACACATACAGCCCATTTTAAAATGAGCTGAAGATTTTTCTCCAAAGAGGATATACAAATGGATTAAAAAAAACAACACTACCATATGAAAAGATATCAGTAGCTGTTAGAGAAATGCAAACCATAACCACAATGAGATATCATTTCACACCTACAGAATGAAAATTATTTAAAAAAAATTGTTGGAGAGTATGTGGAGAAATAGGAACACTTGTTCATTGTTGGTGGGAATGTAAAATGGTGCAGCCTCTGTAGAAGACAGTTTGGCAGTTCCTCAGAAAGTTAGAATTTCCCTGTGACCCGGCAATACCACTTCTAGGTATTACCCGAAAGAATTGAAAGCAGGGGCTAAAACAGATATTTGCACAGCAATGCTCATAGAGGCATTATTCACAATTGCCAAAGGATGGAAGCAGCCCAAGTGTTCATCAACCAATGAATGGATAAACAATATGCTGTATGTACACAGAATGGAATATTATTCAGCTATGAAAAGGAATGAAGTTCTGATACATACAACATGGATGAACCTTGAAGACATCATGTTAAGTGAAATAAAGCAGACACAAAAGGACAAATATTGTAAAAGATCACTATATAAAATAATTGAAATGAGCAAACGCATAAAGTCAGAAACAAGAATGCAGGTTACCAGGGGCTGAGGAAGGGGTAGGAAATAGGTAGTTCATGCTTAATAGGTACAGAGTTTCTGTTTGGGGTGAAGGAAAAGTTTCGGTACTGTTTAGTGGTGATGGTAACATGACATTCTGAATGTAGTTAACAGCACTGAATTATATATCTAAACATGGTAAAAACCAAAAATTTTAGAATAACATTTTTAAAATCTCAAAAACCTATAGGCCTGTACCACATAAACAGTAAATAATAATGTAAACTATGGACTAATTAATAGTACTATTACAGCATTCTCTCATCAATTTTAACAAACGTACACTAATGCAAAATGTTAAAAATGTGGGCAGATATCTGGGAACTCTGTATTTTCTGCATGATCTTTCTGTAAGACCACAACTTCTCTTAGAAAAATAAAAATAAAAAAGGCAAATCTATGAATGCCAAAGATATGTTGCATATGGGGGTGTGGAGGGAGGAATTTGTTCAAGATAATCTAACATCTCTTCCAGCTCTTTATATTCTACAAATAGATGAATTTATAAGTACACAAATAAATCCTACTGCCTATGTATAAAAAACATTAAGTACATTTCACACTCAAAGCTTTACCTGATATAGCAGATTTAGAAAACATGGTACCTTCCCTTTCTCCAACAAATCTATGATAAAAATGTAGACAACACTAGCTTGTAAATGAAAACAGACTCAGTTACCATCTGCTCTTAGAATTTAGAAGAATTTAAGAAAATCAGAAATAGATTTCAAAGGACTTTCAGCTCACTGGACAGATTAATCGCTACTCTCCATTCACTCTGCAAAGCATACTCACAGAAGAATCCTGAAGGCTGCTGGCTCCCAGGCCACTCTTTAGACTATCTTGTACCCCTCTATGCTTACCAAGGGTCAGCTGTCTTTTTGGTAACACAATAGAAAATTTTTTTTTATAGGTACCAGGGATTGAACCCAGGACCTCATACATGGGAAGTAGGCGCTCAATTGCTGAGCAACATCCGCTTCCCAGAAATTATTTTTATTCAAACTATTAATTTAACTAAATACATAAACTAAAAAGTCTAAGTTGAATGTAAAAAAAATTTTTCCTGTGAAAACCAAGATAAATGCTTTGTTTAGGCAAGTTGATAAAAAATAAGGTATGGATAAGACACTTGTAAAAGACAAAAAAATCTAAAGGATTTTGTGGGGCTTTTCGGCTTTGAAAGTATCTAAGTATTATTTGAGAATGCACTATGGATCTGGCTTATATGACACAGACAACTCAAAACTCTAATCAGCAAAAAGAACAATGAATAAATGTATTTCAATTATATTGAAATCCACAAGAATCAGGAAAATAAACAAACCAAAGGGAAGAAATTTGCTAATCTCTGGTAAAAAAAGTAACCACAGTTAACAGGATGAACCATATAGGCTTGCCAGTATTCTACTGCTATTTATTTATTTTTTTTTACATTTTTTTATTTAAGTACTGTTATTGACTTAAACAAATGGCCAATTTCATATGGTTGAACCTAATAATAGAGCAAGTTCAACAAATCATAGAAATTCTATTACCTTAAACTAGAACTGGAAAACTGAAAACAAAATCCATTCAGCCCACTGACCTGCTAAGTTATGGCATGCAGGGTATGGTATGTGCTTTTATTATCAAATTTAGCTATCAATACTTAAAGACAGGAAAATTTTGCATAAAAAAATCTTTGATCTTCAACTTCCCTTGAAACTTCTGAAAACCTGGCACCATGCAGGCCCACTTTCCTATACGGCAATTATTGTCAGGGCGCTCTCGCTCTCGCGCTCGCTCTCTCTCTCTCTCTCTCTCTCTCTCATAATATTCTCTATCGTTTGATCACATGTTCAAAAGTTTATACTCTTCTTTCAACCAGAAGATTTAACTATTTAAAGTAGTACAATCATTTTATAAATGGCTCTAGTTGATGCAAAACTAAGAGAATAGAACTCTTAAAGCTCTACCGTAATCTCCAAACCTCTTTCCTAAACTTATATGACTAAATGAATTTGGAAGGCCACAAACGGGAATTGGGATATAAAACAGCTAGAATGCATCTCTCAGAAACCTTGGTTCATTTACTGAATCATCTGTCAAGTATGTTCTATGTGCCAGGCCTGTGTTAGATGCTGGGAATAAGAAAATAAAGTTCCTACCATATATACATGAACATTACAAAACAATGAGAGAAGTAGTTGTAGACCTATGTACAGAGTATAATATGTGGCAATAACAAAACCAAAGGTATCAGTATGTCTTAGTGGAAGGGGTCAGGAAAGAGTACAAAGCTAGTATTTGATTTCTGGAAAAAAAAAAAGTAGGAGACTGCCAAGTGAACACTGGGAAGGGTATTCAAGGCAGAAAGAACCAGAAGCATGGAATACACATGGAGTGTTTAGGAAACTGAACCTCGGTGAAGAAAAGGAGATGAGATTAGAAAGGGAGAAATAAACAAAGTCAGCAAGATCTGACACTGTCTTCCTAAAGCCAGTGAGAAATCATTTAACTCTTTTCAGGAAAAGAAAAACATGAGAAGATTTATATTTTAGAAAAATAACTTCAGTGACCATGTGTAGAAGATGGACTGGAGTGGGGACAAACCAGAGACAGTGGAACAGAAAGTAAATTAAAGCTTCTTCAACCAAGATGAAGATAAAAACAGCTTTATCAAGGCAGTAATACACTACTTTCTCTGTTACAGGGGCAATGCAGGAAGTATAACACAGGTTTACATCTGGGAGTAACGAGCTAGAGGTACAGGGACTGCTCATCTAATTAGTCTTTTTCATCAGAAATAAACTCATTTGGGTGGATAAAAAATATGGAAGGCAGGCCATATGGATGAGCCAAAGGACTGAAGAGAGGCTGAAGGCTCAACTCAGCAGTGGGGCCAATCTATGAGGTTCTGCAATTCTCCTCTCCCTAGCGCATATTTACATAGAAGAATGGAGGAAGCAGGTATGTCTGAATGGCCAAAGGACAAAGGGTCAAAGAAACTGAAGATTATAAAAAGGAAAGGAATAAGTGATTATCTGGGAAGGAGAGACAAAACCGCGACAGAGAAAGACACAAGGCATTAATATCGATGATTCTTACAAGCCTTAAATTAAGCATTCAAATACCTGTTCATCACAGTCAGATTCCAAGAAGGTCATATCTTTTCGTAAACAGTTGTCAAAACCATGTTCATCACTCTCATTAAGACATTCACAGCCAGCTTTGTTAATAAATGGCATTAAATCCATCTGAAAACAATTAAATCAAGACTGTAAGCAAAGAATTTTACTTTAGCATAAAAATCTTAAGAAATAAAAATCTGTGATTCTCTCTAGATTAAGCCATTTTAAAGAAAACTCCTATCTATTTATACTAAAACTGTTTATAATAATCTTATCATTGGCATTTCTGACTGAGATCTAACACAAATTATTAAAGCCAAAACTAGGCTTAGCCCTCTTGGAAAGGATATCAGAAAACAATTCTTTAACTGCTAAGTTTATAAAATGTCAACTTATACCTTTTAAAAAATAGTTTTGCATTAGAAAACATGCAAATTAAAAATTCCATATGATCCCAAAAAAGTTTACCTCACTTTTACACTGGCCATTGACTCTTTAAACTTATTTCCACGAAAATTTTAGATTGAGTAGCAAATAAGAACTTAAAAATGTTTTTATTATGGAAAATTTCTAACACATAAATAGAATAATATCATACTGGCCCCACAGCTACAATAATCATCAACTCATGGCCACTCTTGTTTCATATTTATCCCTCACTGCCTAACCTTCTCCATGTCAAGTACTTTGAAGCAAACTGCATAGTTTCCTTTCATTGATAAGGTACCCCTAATTATTTATGGAATGCCCTAAATACTTTCAAAGCAAAAATGATATGTTAAATGTATACCGAGAGTAATATATGGTACCCAATTCAAAAGGACGAGGGAGGAAAAAGGAAGGCTATATAGAAAAGCTCTATTATAGAGTATTATTTCTGAACTTCATGAAAATGCCTGCCTTTGAAAGGACAGTTTTGACAAAATATTTTAAATGTTTGTCTTCTATTCTACCTAGACACCATTTCAATACTATATCTAGGACTGAGACCCCATGCATTAAGAAAGCACTGTGATCATTCTTCCAATATCTTAATAATGAAAATACACTAAAAGGATGAATTATTTAAATAACTATTATATTTACTTATTGTGAGGCACAATAAACAAATATCATATTTACACAGATACATTAAATCATTATAGCAAAACACTGTCTGGGGCTAAATGAAATTATAGGCTTCTGAAGGTATGCAATGGGAAATAAATATCACTACCTAAGTAATCAATAATGAGGTAACAATCACAAGAAAACAATTAGACAAACCCAGATTGTAGAAAAGTCTTATAAGACAGATGGTCTAGACCTGCACTGTCCAATATGATCACAACTAGCCACGTGTAACAATTCAAAATTAACTGAACTAAAATTAAATAAAGTTGAAAATTCAGTTTCTCAGTTGTATTAGTGACATTTTGAATGTTCATTAGCCAAATGTGCCTAGTGGCTATGATACTATTAGAATGGTCCAGTCTAGACTCAAAAAAAGGCAGTAATGAGAAGAAAAAAAAGGCAGGGAAAATTTTTTGGATTAAAGACTAAAAAGAAATGACAACTCAAATGCAATGCATGATTCTTCATTTGAGCCTAGATGGGAGAGAGACAGCAAGGGACATTTTGGGGGAAATTAAGGAAATTTGAATGCAGGGTATATATATTAGAGATAGTGTAATGACTGTATCCATGTTAAATGGTATCAATGTTAAATTTCTGAGGTGTGATAATGATATCATGATTATATAGGAGAATGTTCTAGTTCTTAGGTGCTACATGCTATCATAAATTAAGCTATCATAATGTAAACAACTTACTTTTAAATTACTTTGCAAAAGATAAAATAGACAGTGAGACAGAACAAAAATAACAAAATAGGAGAGGGTGTAGCTCAGTGGCTGAGTGCGCACTTCACGTGTACGAGGTCCCAGGTTCAATCCCTGGTACCTACTAAAACAAAACAAAACAAAACAAAACAAAAAACAAAACACCAAAAATATTACCAATTGAAGACACAGGTGAAAGGTATACTGGTGTTTTGTTATACTACTCTATCAACTTTAAAAAATATATATATTTCACCTTTTTTTTTGTAGGGAAAGAGCTTTAAAAAGTCAGCACTAGACACACAGGAAAGACAGAAAAACCTTTTCATGCTTTAAAGTTTTTGGTTCAAGGTTTTTCATCTTCCTTTATAAATTAGGGCCATCTAAAATACGATTTTATTTTGACAAAGGCTGACAGATTTGAAGAGCAAATCTTGTAGTTTAGAGGTCAGACTACTGAAACACACTAACAAGCCTCAAGTTTCAGAACACATGCAAATCCAAGTTTGATTCAAGAGTGCCTACTATTCAAATTTCTAGAGATAAAGACCTGATTTAGAGGGCATGGGGACTGCTATTTGAGGTCCTAATATTTACTATTTACTCTAAGCAAATGTGGGAGAGCAAAGACTCAATGTTTAAAAATTTTCCAAACTTTAGAAAACATTTTTGAAAGCTTAAAGCCATATTATTACAAAAACACTCTAACTTCTGAATAAAAATCTATAATGATTCTCAACCTTTTGAGTATACCAACATCTTTTGCAATACCTCAAACCATGCTGTACAAGAGATACGTGCATTTCTTTTTAAGTATAGTGAATTAAAATTATGTAGTCTTAAGAATTTTTAAAAAACCCCTTATATTCTTACTCTGACTCCAGTCAAATCAGAAGTTTCAAAACTATATGATATGTAATATCAATGACTGTATAACCGCTAAGTGTTAAAACATTTTGACTGACACTATTCTAAGAAATCCAAATTTTATACAAAATTGTCAATACAGTTTTGCAATGCTTATATTTAAATCTATTTATGATAAAAGTTTTCCTTCAGTGATTCTTATTCCCCTTAAGTTTCTATTTGTGTTGTAAGAACCACGTTCTTGGGAACATATTACCAGTTTTAAATCTTTAATAATCCTCTAAGAACCAAATAGTTTAAAATGTTTAATGTCTTGATTTGACACCTGATGGAAAAAAGTGAAAATGTTTTAATAGCTTTTACATGTTATTCATAACATTTGCATGAAAACTACATTTTTATTTCTTAAAACTTCATTTTTTCCTGCTTATTTCCTACCTGAGGCCAAAACACTGATATCTCACTTAGCTGATGTGTAAGGAAGTATCCCTGTGGCTAAGCAGCAGGACTGTTGCGCTCATATGACTTTTTCATGCAAACACCCTTAGTAATAAAGGAAAAAAAATACAAAGATGTAAACAACAGTTTACAAGTCAAATAATTTCCAAAATTTTCCAAAAGGTGTCATAACCCTGGCTTATACAACATGTTCATACACTCTAACTCAGGGGTTCTTAACCTTTTTTGTTCCATGGACCCCTTTTCCCATCAGGTGAAAACCACAGACCCCTTACTAAGTCCACACTATACTGTGTATTATTTAATAAATATATCATACCTGCACCAACACGTATCCACTAGAGTAATTTATTTGTTGTTGTTTTGTTTTTCTTTTGAGGTACCGGGGCTAGGGCTTGAACCCAGGACCTCATATGTGGGAAGCCAGCGCTCAACCACTGAGTCACATTGGCATCCCTGAGATGGCTTTTTCATTTGTTTAGCTCATTGCTTTTTTCTTTTTTCAAGAGGCACTGGGAACAAAACCCGGGACCTCCCATGTGGAAGGCGAGTGCTCAACCACTTGAACCATATTCACTCTCAATGTTTTTTTGAATTTCAATTCAAGCTCATGGACTCCTTGTTAAGAACCCCTGTTCTAACTGGATATTACAATTTCAGATTATTATATAATAGCTCTATTTAAAATAAATATTAATTGTATTTCCGTAACTTAAATAACTAATATGAGTACCACTAGTTAAAGACACTTCCTGACGACAACCCTATAAAAAAAAAACTCTCCTATTTGCCTAACTATAGTTTCCTCCTCTTATACAGCATCAATTTAAGGGACTTATAGAAATGACATGTGACCCCAAGACACATACCTGCTTTTAATATATTTAATATAAATGCTTTAATATTAGTTTTAAGTTTTTTATTGTTAGAAGGAACACTTATTTTAAAAAAAACTTTCTTTGATCTGCTTATACAATAACCTTATGACAAGAAAAATTAAAAATACATATTTTTGTATGCTGGATTTACAAATTTGCATAAACAAATCTGAAATGCTACTTCTGACTTTTATTTCCTTATTGAATAGCTCTCAAATGATAAAGACATTGTATTATAAGCTAATTTAGTAGTTTTCAGAAACTACTATTTCAAGGTTCTCAGAATAATAATTTGCTCTCAAAATTTAGAAAAATACATCCAATAGCACAATCACATTTGGGTTTAGAACAAAATTAATAACTAGATTAAAAAAATAATAATAAGAGTGCCAGAAAAGGAGGAAATACTTTCCAAAAAACAGAGAAAACAATAGGAAGTAACCATGAGGAGAGTTTACTATGTAATG
>JAQZBX010075235.1:0-14627 GCA_029593785.1 Cabassous unicinctus
GGGGGGAAAAAGAAAAAAAAGAAATACTGCCAGAGGCTCAAAAGTGCACGTGGTTTTGGTCAACATTCCTCTCCATGAATCCATGCTCTGAAATGAGCCTAAGCCAGGAAGTATGAATCTGTTCTTCTCTAGATTCACTTTCACCTGCATGTGCTGACTTGGTAGCTGGACCCCCTGAGAGAGGTGATTTTGCGGGCCTGGGGAGGAGGGAAAGGCGAGGGGGGTGGGCAGGGCATGAGGAGGCAGTTCAGGCAAAGGCACCCAGGTGTGAGAGGGAGCCAGGAGGAGCTCCCTGGAGCTGGAGGATGAAGGATGGGGAGATGGGGCGTGGAAAGGAAGGGGCAGTTGAGGAAGCTGCAGAGTTTGACCAAGGACAGACTTTAAATGCCAGGCTAAGGAGTTTGAAATTTATTCCAGAGGCCAAAGGTTTTCAGTGAGGTGTGTCCTCTGGGGTGGCTCAGGGGTGGGCTTCCTAGGTTTAGCATGAAAATACAGGATGCCCAGTTAAATCTGAATTTCAATTAAACCACAAATAACTTTTTAGTATAAGTATACCCCCATGCAATATTTGGGATATACTTATACTTAAAAATATGCATCATTTATTTGAAATTCAAATAGAACTGGGCATCCTGTATTTTCTATGGCCCAGGAGGGAAGGGAGGCCAGGAGCAGACAAGGTCAGCTCCCTCCCTGCTGCAAACTGAGAAGCTCTGCTGACGCTGGCACTTGCAGATTTGGGAAATCCGTGTTAGAGTCCATTTGATAAACAAGGGTTTGACGTTTTTTTCACCTGCTTATACTTTATTTATTGTTACCAACTTTGACAATGCATACAATTATATTTAAATTAACTTCAGAATTTATGAAACAGAATTGTGAGATTCCTGAACAATTTCTAACCAATGTTGATGTTTATTCTCTGTGAATATTTTCTAATAAGCAAAGGGAATTCAGGCTTTTCTAGGTTTGATAATCTGTTAATCTAGTTGAAATGTAAGATCATCATGACAGAGAAGTCATATTTATTAAGGAAGTTATATATTTCAGTTAAATAGCCCAATTATATATATGTGATTTATATATGTATCTATCTATAGATAAAATTGTATAAACATAAAACTAGTTCAGTTCTTTTGGGTACATGTACATAAAACTGCTGTGTAAATTATGTGTAAGATTCCCTCACACAGGTATCAAGACCAGGGGCTGGCAAACTTTCTCTGTAAAGGGACAGATAGTAAATATTTTAGGCTTTGCATCTTATACCATTTCAATCGCAACTCTCAACTCTGCAGTTGTAGTGGGAAAGCAGCCTTGGACAATATTAGACAAATGAGCGTTGCTGTGTTCCAATAAAGCTTTATTTACAGAAACAGTCGGCAGGCCAGAGGAGGCCAGAGGGCTCTAGTTTGCCGACCATTGGTCTACACCGTCAGCACTCGCAAAGCAAGCTAAGGAAGACCACATTCTTTCCCCACGGTTCTGTGCACATAGACACCTTACTGGGGACATCGGGGACTCTCTTCCTGCCACTGACTTGTGAGTGACCATGGTAACTGCTGCCTTTCCCTCTCTGGGTCTCAGAGGCCCCATCTCTAAGATGAAGCAGCTGAACCCTCAGAGTCTTCCCCAAACTTAGATCTGATGACTCTGTTCTGCCAGAAAAACCCTTGGCTGCGGAGCAGCCACTGTTTTCTCCCTCCCTCCCTTCCTGGAGGTCCCTACTGCCCAGGAGACAGGCTGCAAGACAAAGATGCCCTTTACCTAGTCTGCCCACTTGCCTGTGATGGCTCCTTGCTATTGTAAGGACAATGCTTTTCATTTCCAAGGACTCTGGTCCCTCTGGAAACCTTCCACGCCTGTAGCCTCCTTAGCCAACTTCCCCAGGACAGAAATACAGAACCACCCTCCTGCCAATTCCAGCTCATGGCAAATGGCTGCTAACTCACTGCCGGTGGCCCAGGGCCCTTGTGACAGCTAACACGCACGTAATTGGAAATATCTTTTAAACCCTGTTAACACCCTCTCTCCCATGGCTCCCGACAAAGTTGAAATAGTAGAGGTATGGACTTTCCAGGAGGAGCTATGAGATCAATATCAAGGCAGGGAAGCAGGGGAGGATGGGGACTTGGGGCAAGGGGCCTTGGTTTAAAATGAAATTATGGTTATTGCCTTCCCGGTAGCATTTCTTCTGTACTCAGGACAGACAGTAACAGCAGATTTGTATTTCATTAGGACACATTAGCCAAAAGATCAATGATGCTTCTCGGAGCCTCTCTGCCAGTCCGTGCAGGAGATGAGCCTGGTGAGAAGCCTGCAAAGATCCAGCTAAAATTAGGCAGCTGCCGACAGATGCCGTTTTCACAATCGTAGAGTAACGATTTCCAAAGGGATGCTGACACCCAGTGAGTTTCCTTGGCCTCTGTGTTCTGTCTTTGAGGGGAGGGGCCGTAATGAAGGGGTTCCTTCTCTGGGAAAATGGAGCTTTATAAAGGCAGGCTCAGTATTTGGCCTGAAGGGGTGGAGGCTGGGTGTCAAGGTGCTGTGGTCTGCACATGTGTCCTTAACCCAGAGCGTGGCCATCAGGCTCTTGGGCTCATAATGAAAAGAGTCAGCGCGTGGTTAGAAAGAGCTGAGCCTCTGACCAGAGGTGTGACCTCAGGCACTAACCTCTCTGGCCTCGATATTCCTCATCTGTAAAATAGGCGTAACCATCGTACCTCATCAGGGGGTGAGGATTCCCTGCTTTAATTCATGCAAAATGATTGGCAGGGGCCCTGGCACAAAGGAAACGCTCCTCCCTGGAGGCCGTTACTGTCTCGCAGTGAGCATCCCCGAAGGCCAGGCAGCACACCATGGATTGTCCTTACCTTATTCGATCCCATTTAAACCGCATCACAACGCCATGAGGTATGATTTCCACTAGATACGTGAGTAGACCAAGGCTCAGAGAGGCTAAACAAATTTCAAAATCTGCTGAGAAGTGGCAGAACTGGGTTTCAAGTCCTACAATCTGCCATGGCTTCTCAGACTCCCAAGTCCAAGCTTCCTGGCTTGGCATTCAAGGACTCTGAGGACAAGGCCCTGCCTCCTGTCCAGCACACCCGCCCCATCCCCTCCCCAGCCCTTGGCTCTCCAGTCATTGGAACCCACCTGCAGTCCCTCATCAAGCCTCCCTGCTGTTGTGCTAGTGACTCAATCACTGGAGCACCCTCTGCTGGCTCGCCCACATGGGCAACTCTTGCTGGCTCCCCAAGGAACCAGTGCAGGGAGCCCCTCTTCTTCAAGCATACCTCCCAGGCCACAAATGTTCATTGCTCTTATTTTTAATGAATTAGTTCTAAGCTCAGTTGAGGTTTTCCACTTCCTAGCTGTGCATTCTTTGGAAAGTGACTCAACTCCTCTGAACCCAACTCACAGGGCTGTTGAGTGTGAGGTACCTCACCCAGGGCTTGGTCCAAGTGTGGAGCCAGCAGCAAGACCCCTGGCCCTCTGAGAGGAGAGCCCGCCAGCCTTCCCAGGCCTGAGGAGCCTGCAGGAGATGAAGCTTTTATATGCAAGCAAGATGGTGGGTTATCCCAGAAAAGATGTGAGGGGAAACCAAAGAAATCACAGCCTTCCCATCTGACTTTGTGAGCATCATTGATTGGAGGCAGGAGTCACTTCAGAGCTACAGGCATATTGATTGACTGGGCTGGGACAGGCATTCTAGGGAAATCTGCCTGGCATACAAAACTAGTTCTGAACCCACCCTCCACCACATTGGCTACAGGGATTGAAGGTGCCCATAGAGATGCAAAGAGCATGGCCAGCTCGAGCTGGTGCAGAGACAAAGCAGGCTGTCCAGGAGCATTGATGGCACCTGAAGGGAAGACAGTGATCACTGGACTTGTCCTGTTTCCAAAGACGGGTGCGGTGCTGCTGAAGCCAGTGCTGCAGCCAGAGGAGGGAGCAGCAGTGAACAAAATGAATAGCAATCCCTGCTTTCGTGGAACTTCTCTTCTGTATGTTGCAGTGACTTTTCACATGTCCCCACTTGAGATTGTATATTCCTCGAGGTCAGGGAATGAGTATGCTTCCCTGGAATACAGGCTTCTGCTGAGTGCATGGTCACTGCTTACCTGTCTAATAAATGAAGTTCTTTAGCTGCCAGTTGCCTGGAACCTCACACTCCTGAAACATTCAGAGTGTAAACATCTGGGAGAAATGAGATCATCTAGGGGAAAGTGAGACCCAGCGAGTGAAAGCAACTTGCCCAAAGCTGCACAGCAAGGTGTCGTCCCAGCCAGGATGGAGCCCAGGGGTGCTGACTCGGTATAGGGCGTCTTCCATCCCCTGCTCACATCCACTCCCACGGTGGCACATCAGAGACTGCAGAACAACGGTGCTTTTATCAGGGTGTAAAGACTATTTATTTCCCCTAAAAATAACTGAAAAGTAAATGACTGAATAGAATACCCAAATGTTTATAGTGTTAAAACCACATTATCAGCACACAAGTGCAGAAGCGTAAACAAGAGAAGATGGCTCCAAACCGCCAGGCAGTGATGGCCCGTCCTGCATGTGGCCGTGTGACAGAGACAACTCAATACGTGCCGTTACACCTTGTGGGAAATCACCACACCGAGGGCAGGAAAATGAGCTTCAGGTGTCTGAATATATTCCATTCAGAATATTTCAATTGAACAGCATTAAGAGCAGAAGACAAAATCTAAATTGTCTTATAAAATTACCAAATTAGCATCTTTCACAGAAAATCTCAAACTGCTTTTACTCTAAGGAGAAAAACAGGCCATTTTACATGTGGAATTTGACAGGTTCTGACAGAGAAAAGAATATGTTATAGAACAAGGATTAACAATAAAGAATTTGTTGAGATTCTACTGTGTGTCAGTTACAGGGATGGGTGATTTTATTTATTCCATACACAAACCACGTGGAGCACACACAAAGCCCTGTTCTTTGCCTGCTCCACAAATATCTGCTGAAGAATGAAGGCCCATTTGACAGACGAAGAAACTGAGGTTCAGAGTGATGAGGTGGATGGGTCAAGGCCTGTTGTCAAAGCTCCTCCAACCTCCCCGTCTGCCTCCCCGGGGCCTGATCCCAGCTCTACCACTTAATTGCACAGTGGCATCGAACGAGTCAGCTCATTGCTCTGACTGCATTTCCCCACCTGTACTTTGGGGCAATATTATCGGCCGACACCTGGCTCAGTACAAAGAAGGGGCTCAGAGGGTTTGAGGGAGGTCATTGGTCCTGGGTGGAGCCGGGTACCATAGCAGACCCCACACTGGTACGCTCTTCCTGAAACTGCCATATGGGGGCTGGGGGGAGGTTTGGAAAGTGTGGTCATTGTCCAGGTGGGAATGTGACCAGGACAACATCTTTATCTTTAAAATATAAAATGTGCAAAGCAAGAGTTTGGCCTTTGTGTAATGAGAAATGCTGGCGAAAGGAAGCTGGCCCTATCTTTGTACTGAGACTGCAGTGAAAAGTGTGAAAGGCTTTGAAATGGGGGCGGGGGGGGGGTGGGCGGCAGGGGAGGGGATTCTTGAATGTCCTGTTTGGTTTAGTGCTACTCATGTCCACCTTTAATTGTTTGGGGCTGTTTTACAACTCTGTAAGTGGTAAAAACTGATAATAATGCAAATGATTCTTGACCATAGAAACACAAAGTAAAGGTGTCTGGTGAAAGGCAATTCATCACGGCCCTCTGGACAGACCATTTTGTGTCTATTTGTGAATTTTTTTCAGTGCTGTTTATCTGCCTAGATACTTGCGTGTATTTTGAATTCTTCTCCTAACCAGTTCTAACATCTTGCTGGTTGTCTCCTTAATGAATGAGTTAAGTGAAATCTTTGACATGTTCACTTTATACTGGTATGAGCGTCGTGATTATGCCTGTACAAAAACACATCCCTTAACAAAAGCTTGCTCTGCTTCCTGCCTTTCGTGATGTCACACAAACAAACACTTCATCAACCCGTACTCTGTGCCCGGCACAACAATCTTCTGTTGGAGGTATTATTTCTACCCCTATTTTACAGATGGCAAAACCGAGGCACTAGAAGATAAATAGTGGAGCCAGGATTTGAGCCCAGGCCGTGAACCACTGCGCCAGGCCCCCTCCAGCCCAGGTTCTCAGGCATGTCAGGCGTCTCTCAGCTGATAAAGCACTTTCCTGTTCAAGGGCTCATCTGATGAAAGTGAGAGCCACTGAGTGCACTTCAGATAAAATGTACAGGGCATGGAACTGTATAACACAGAGAACCATGGGGTGGGAGATGGACTGTGGTTAACAGTACAAATATGAGAGTGTTCTCTCATGAACTATAACAAATGTACAATTCTAATTCATAGTGCTAATAATAGGGGGTATATGGAAAAAATATACCAAGTCTACGCTATGGACCATAGTTAGCGATAGTCTGATCATGTTTTCATAATCTGTTACAAATGTTCCACAACAATGTCAGATGTTGGTGGAGGGGTGTTGTATGGGAATTCTGCACATTATGCAGAAACTTACTGTTTTGTAACCTCACAACCTCTCTAATAAAAAAATTAAAATAACTTTAATAAAAAAATAAAAAATAAAAAGCGCTCATCTGACACCCCAGGACCCGGAACTGCAGGGATTGTTATTGCCATTTTACAGCAGGCAAAACTGAGGCTCGGAGAGGGGATGTGACTTTCCTAAGAGCACCTGGGTGGTGAGATAAGATAAGCCCTGCGTGGCCCTGAGCCCATGCCCCTTTCTCTATGAGAGGCAGCCTGACAAGGTGGAGCCAGGGCCAGCTCCAGGACCAGACAAGCTTGGGTTCAGATTCCGGCTCTGTGAAAATCTGTGCATCTGCAAGAGCGGTGATGAGGCCCGCTCTGCACCAGGAAGGGGCTGAAGCAAGATGGTATGAACTTAGTGTCGGGTGCTGGGGAGCACTTATTCCCACGCCTGCTTTTCCCTGGACTTTCCTGGCTTCTCACCTCATACCTCACTCCTCGCCCTGAAGGTGGCGAGAGTTACTGATTGGAAAGTTTGGGAGAAGAGCTGGGAGTGTAGGGCATGGTCCCTCTGGTTTCCTCCTGGGAGCCAAGCTGCCTCCCCAGGCCTGATGTTACTGGTCACAGGGGTGCTTTAACAAGCACTACCCAGAGCAGAACCACAAGGAAGGATGAACCCCCACCGCCTCCACAAACAGACCCTGGAGACTGCATCCTGGATGCCCCGAGCATCAGCCTGCCAGCCCCCTGCTCCGCAGTGAAGACTCGGAACTGGAACCGCCCCTGCACTGAGCGGCACGCCTTCTCCTCCCTCCCCTGCCTCCTGCCTCTGCCTGAGGCGCCTCCTCCGCTTCCGCTGGCTCCTGCCTCCAGCTGACATTGAGCCCCCACTGATTTAGTTGTGCCCATGTGGTTCGCTGTAAAGCAGAGCAGAGCCTCTGTACCTCCTGGCATACGGCAATCAAGCTCGACAGCGTCAGTGTCTGTTGCGGCAGCTCCCAGCTTGCTCCACTCCACATCCTGGCAGCTGCTGTATCCCCAGGAAGGGAAGAGCCAGACACTGGACCACCAGCCGAGGGCTTCCCTTGTAGGGGACAGGTGTGTCTTAGAGTCACTGGAATTTGTCAAAGAGGGCAAGGCTGAACCGCTCACAGCTGGCCTCATCAGCCCACCCTTCCTGCCTCATAGGATCCAGTGCTGTGGTTCCATGGAGAGGGCCCAGGCTTGGAATCTGACAGACCTGGGTTCAAATCCTGCCTCTACTCCTGCATCTTTCACTAGTCCCTTTGAAACTCAGCTTTCCCACCTGTAAAATGGGGATAAGACTACCTAACTTGCAGAGCAGATGTAAAGAGAAAATGAGCTAATGTGTGCTAAACAACTCACAGGGTCTTGGCACTTAGAAGATGCTCAGTAAATATTGCTTTTTTTTCCTTCCCCGCTCTATCCCTTATCAGAAAGATGCCCTCCCTCCTCCAAAGACGTCCCTATCCGAACCTCACAAATCTGTGAATATGTTCATTTACATGGTAAAAGGGGCTTTGCAGATGTGATTAAGGATATGGGGGATTATCCTAGATTATTGACGTGAGCCCAATCAGATCACAAGAGCCCTTGAAAGTGGAAGAAGGAGGCAGAAGCGTGAGTCAGAAAAAGAAGAAGGAATGATTCAAAGTGTGAGAGGGACTCGGCCTGCCATTGCTGGCTCTAAAGACGGAGGAAGGAAGCTGGGAGCCAGAGAATGTGGGTGGCCTCTAGAAGCTGGGAAAGGCCCTCAGGTGACAGCCAGCAAGGAACCGGGGACCTCAGCCCCACAATCACAAGGAACTGGATTCTGCCAGCAGCCCAAATGAGCAAGGAAACAGATCCTCCCCAGGGGCTTCAAAAAAGAACCCAGCCCTGCAGACACCTTGATTTTACTCCTGTGAGACCTGGGCTGGACTTGTGGCCTAAAATAAAACAATGAATGTGTAAAGTTTTAAATTTAGTTAGTAGTCATTTGTTACAGCAACAATAGAAAATGAATACACCTTTTCCTCTCGTTAAACTCTCAGTGCAAGCTATACTCCAGACACATGCTGTGCTCTTTCCACCTTACCGCCTCTGTCCATACAGAGTTGCATCAATGCTTCTCTTCCACTTGGAGAACTCTTACTCATCCTTCAAAGCCCATGATGACTTTTATCCACTCTCCACAGGACTCCAATATTAGTCCATGGGTGCTGTGCTAGGGTTGGGTCCTCCGATGTTCTTAGAGACAAACTTCTCAGAAACTGTGTCTCTCCTTTTAACTTCTAACCTTCTATCAGGCTTGCTCATGAGCTTGGTTGGCCCACAAGGTCCAGGTGCTTGGACCAGGAGACTGTGTCTTATTCAGGGCCTGGGCAGCAGCAGGACCAGGGACCAGCAGATCTAAGCCACAGTCTCCAACTTCAGCTTCAACAGAAATAAAGGGAGTACTTTATTTCTGACTCGGGTCTTTCCTTCATTTGGTTCCTAACTCGGGTGAGGGAAATGGGGGTGTCATTTATTGACTCCCTCAAACCGCAGCAATGGTGCCTGATTGGATGTGAGGAGAGGACCCGTATCTATCCATTTCTCACTGTCTCCACTGTGGCTTCCCTGGCTCCCATCCGTTATCTAACCCACCCAGAGGCCCCTTTACTGAGCTCGCTTCTACCAGAGTCTCTGTCCCAGTTTCACCTGCACCCAGGTACATTTCCCAAATGTGGCCTTGAACACACCTTCCTGTTGAAATAAGAAAGTTCCTGTGGCCTGCAGGTTAAAATGCAAACTCTGCCTCTGGGATTCAAGGCTCCCTGACAGCTCTCTGGCTCCCAGGCTGCTTCTCCTTCACCAGACACCAACTCCCCAGCCACCCAAATGCCTCCCTGTTCCCAAACATGCCACGTGCTCTCTCCTGCACCTGGGCCTCTGCAGGGCTGGTCCCTAGGCCCTCAGTGTCCTTCCCCTTCTCTGGTGACTCCTGCTCTTCCTTGAGGACTCAGCACAGAGGTGACCCCTGCAGAGCTGACTCTGACCTCTGCCCCACACCCCCATCAAGGCAGGAGTATCCACTATGCCCCAAGAATAACCTTTACCCTGTGGCAGTCCCAGGACCCCCAGGTGTGAGTCCCTGAGGGCAGGGCAGGCCCTTTCTCCTCTGATCCCCTCAGGGCCTCTCAGCCCAGGGCATCCCCGAGCTCTGCTTCTCAAAGGTATCCATCACCAGCCCAGCAGGAGCAAGTCCAAACTAGTGAGCAGGCCCTGCAAACCGGGCCCCTAATGGAGGCCCCCTGCTGCGTGAGCCGGGCTCCATGGGCCTATCTTTGCCAGCCAGTCTACCCAGACACAGGTCCCAGGACCTGCTCAGTGGTGTCCATGTGCCGCATTATAGGCTTCTAACGACCTGGCAAAAGCAGGACAAACACATCAGCGGTGCCATCCTTCTCGGTGCCTCCAAATCCTATTAGCTCTTTAATGAGGAGCCCGGGGAGTGTCCACGTGGGCCACAGGCTGGGACCCAATCACAGCGGTTCTGGATTCCTGATTCCCTTCAAAGGCTCTCGTGTTCTCAGCAAACAGCCGTGACAGATTGGACAGAGCCTCTCGCTGCCCCCCCACCCCACGGGCTCCTTTTGAATCAATAGAGGAGTATGAGGTGGGGGGAGCAAACCAGGGTGACCAGAGCATACGGGGCACACCCAGTGCGGGAGGCGGATGGAGCAGCCCGGCTCTCACCTGAGGCTGCGTTTGCACGTGGGTCAAAAAGCGCCTCCCGCTGGGCAGTGCTTCAGGGCCTTGAGCTGCGGCAAGACACAGATATGGGAAGAAACATCTTCGCTAAAGGTCCTGCGGATGGGCACTGACCACCAGGAGACGGTGGTTCTGGAAGGCCTGTGCGGGCCGGCCGAGCCGCAGGCACTGATCCCCGGAAGGCCTGGGTTTGAATCCAGCTCTGCCACCTCCAGACTGAGGGACCCTGAGTGAGACTCATCACTTCTCAGAGCCTCAGTTCCGAACCTTGGACCAATGCGGATGGGGCTGGAGGGGGTGGGGGGTAAAGCTGGGCCTCCCAGGGCCCTGAAAGCTGCCTAAAGGGTTTGGTCTTTGCTTTAGGAGCAGTGGGAGCCACTGACTGCGTTAAACAGCTGGAGGACAGGCTGGCTTTGCATTTCACATGGATCACTCAGGACCTTTAGCTCACCATCTCTGTGGGGTGTGAAGATAAAATGTAAAATGCTGCTAAAAAGCTTAGCTCAGTGACGGCACAGAGCAGTTTCCCAGGAAATGGCAGCAAATATCATCCAGATGGAGGCGAGTAGGGTGAGAACCAGGACAGCGGGTCTGGCCGAACGCCCTGCGCGCCCCGCCCGTCCTAGTGGCAGCCCCTCCCGCCTGCGGGCACGGAGCCGAGCGCTGAGCACATCTCCTCTGCGCGTCCTCACTGCACCCCGCAAGGCAGGTGCTGTTACCACCCAGTTTCACAGAAGGGGAAACCGAGGCTCGGGGAGGAACCCTAGAATGGGAGGGACCTTAGAGACCTGCCCTCCAGGCCCACTCCATTTCAGGGGAAACTGAGGCCCAGAGAAGGGCAGAAGCTTTCCTGCAGTGAACTGTCCAATTTGGTTCCATTCAAGAAACACCTAATAAAGGGTCAAGCCATAGTAGGGTGCTGGGAACTCAGAAATGAATCAGACATACCCCTGGCCTGAAGAACTCCAGTCTCATGGGGAAGAGGTCCTAATGTAAATTAGAAAGCACAACTTAAAAGGAAATGGACAGGAATGTAAACAAGTGCAAAGTGCAGATGGGTACAGAGGAGGAAAACGTGAACTTCATGTAGGTTGGGCTGGAGATAGGGATGGGAGAGAACCAGGGAAGGCTTCTGGGCGGAGGTGGCAGGGTGGGGAATGGAGGCCTGAGCTCCTCCCTCCCCATCCAGGGCTTTCTATGCTTCACTCCAACTGCTGGGGAAGAGTAGGAATGCAGCAGGGCCAGACACAAAGAGCCAGGATTTTAGCATTTGTCCCAGAGCCTCAGGAGAGTTTTAAGCCACAACATAACATGATCAGATCTTCACTTCAAAGATGTTACCTGACACTGGGTCTCTTTATTGGTTTTTCTCTGAAGATCCATTTTATTTTTAAAGATTTATTGTATTTATTTATTTATCCCCCCTTGCTGCTCGTGCTGGCTATGTCCATTTGCTGTGCATTCTTCTATGTCTGCTTGTCTTGCTTTGCTGAGTCATCTCGCTGCACCAGTTCACCGCACCATGCAGGTCGGCTTGCCTTCACCAGGAGGCCTGGGGAATCGAACCCGGGGCCTCCCATATGGTAAATGGGAGCCCAACCAATTGAGCCACAGCCGCTTCCCTGAAAATACATTTTAAATCATCAATAAGAAAAATGAATTTCATCTAGTCCCACCCCCGATAGCATTTCCCTCTAGATATTGCTAACTACCTACATAAACATATATAGGTTTTATAATACACACACGTACTTAAAAAAAATCTCAAATTCATAAATCTATTCAAGAATATTATTGAGTGCCTACTATGTGCCAGGCCCAGGGCTAGTCCCTGGGGACCCAGCAGTGAACAAGGTTAATGGGGTCCCACTCTGCTCACCAGCATCAAAGGCCCAGGATTCACTATCAGAGATGATAATGCCCCGCAAGCAGCCACGACCCCACGGTGTGGGGCACAACAAAGCACAGATACACCTGGGATGGAATCCTGGCTCAGCCACACACTGGCTGTGTGGACTTGGGCAATGTGGCAGTTTGATATTATTTATGAATTCCAAAAAGAGATATTATGTTTGTAAACTGGTCTGTTCCTCTGGGTGTGATAACCTTTTGATTGTATTCGATTCAGCTGAGACATCTGATTAAATTATGTTAAGATTAGGACTTTGATTCAACCACATCATTAGAGTACAACTCAGTGTTGAGACCCAGCCCCCTTGGTGGACTGATAAAACAGACTCTCACATGAAGTAGACACAAAGGAGAAGAACAGAGGAATAGAGATGGCTCATTAGACATAGCAGAGGCCCCAGGAAGAGAGATGAGCCTGATAGTCTACAGCTGACCTTGTGAAGAGAGCAGAGAAGCTGAGCCTGGAAAGAAACAAGCCCCAGGGAAAGAGACGAGCCCAATGCCAGCATACAGCTGAGATCAGAAGAAGCTGGGCCCATGGAGCCTTAAGAGGAAAGAGGAAGGCTGAGCCCTCACAGACATCACCCGCCATCTTGCTTCAACACGTGGCAACCAAGTTTGGGTGAGGAAGTACCTCTTATGGTACCTTGAGTTGGACCCTTTAAGGCCTTGTGACTGTAAGCTGTTACCCCAAATAAATATCTTTTATAAAAGCCAACAGAGTTCTGGTATTTTGCATCAGCACCCTTTTGGCTGACTAATACAGGCAAGCTGCATAGACTTGGGCAGGCTGCTTTACTTCTCTGAATGTCAGTTTCCCCAAATATTAAAGGAGATTTTCATGCCCACCAAATAAAGGTTATTGTGAGAATTAAACACAATATGTAATGCAGAGCCCCTGGTGTGGTACCTGGCATATACTCAAGTTCAATAAAGAGTGGATTCCCCTCTGTGTCCCTGGTCCCTCCAAGGCCAATGTTGGGCAGTTCCAGCTGCCGAGCATCTTCCGAGGACACTCAGGTCATAACTGAAATGCGGGATGGGTGAGGCCCTGTTCTGGGTGATACTCCATCCCATCAGAGGCCCCCAGAGCCCTCCAGAGCCCACTCTCTGCCCAGGTCTGATCAGAGTCTCTCGGATGATTTACAGCTGGTCCAGCCATGTGCTGGCTCCCCATGCCCAGATCCTCCCTGAGGCCCCTGAAGAAAGAAGCCAGGGCTGAGGGCCTGGACCCCCAACCCACCCAGGGCCCAGATCCCAGGGAGGGCACGTGTCTGCCTCAGCTGCAGGGGAGGGGGCCTGGCTGGGAGGAAGGAGGCTTTTCTGCTTCCAGATTGCACAGGGACCTGTGATGCCCACAGCCCAGGAATTCAGAGAAGGGAGCAGGGTGGTGGGGGCCTGGGAGCCAAGTCACACAGGGCCTGGAGGGAGGGACTATGGGCAGCAAAGGGGGCTGAGGATGGACTTCAAGGAGCCACCCGGGTGGGCCCCAGGGGCCGGCCAGGCCTGCAAGGAGGGCTGAGGAGGGGCTGCACCTCGCTGCAGGGCTCTGAGCTCAGGCACCGTGCCCTTGGCTGGGGCGTGTTCTCAGCACTGGGTGTCCCCAGGGCTGTGAAGAAGTCATCTCCACCTCCCCCTGCCCATGCTCTGCTCAGGATGCCCAGGTCCCCCTAGCAGGGCATACCCTGTGCTCCCCAAGAATGCTCAAGGGCTGTCTGAATTCCCTACCCAGAGGTACCTTAAAGACAGACTCTTTTGCTCTCCCTTTTTCTACCGCTGTGTCTGTGGTGCTGGACTTGAGAAAGAAGCCCTCCATCTGACTTGCAAGTAGATGGGGAGGGGCTTCTAGTCATTTTGTCCTTCCCGCTATGGCAGGGAGCCCTGAACCTAAGGCTCTTCAGCTCAGAGACCACGTGAGCCTCCTTGGTGCCGATCCCCACCTTGAAGTTGGCCTGTGCGCCTGGATCCCATTTCACCCACTCGAGGCACAGACCCCAAAGGTGATTTCTTCTAAAAGGGATCCCAGCTCCCCACCCAGCAGGGAGAGCCCTGGACCCTGGCCCTCTAGAGACAGACTGGTCTTAGAACCTTCTAGTGCAACCCTCCTTCCCCCCATTTTGCAGATGGAAAACTGAGGCCCCAAAAGGGGAAGTGATTTTTTTCCAGGACCCACCACAAGCTGGAGACATCTGTTTCTCCTCTCCTCTTCCTCTCTACCCTCTTCTTTCTTCCCCACCTTCTCTCTTTCTTGCTATCCTTCCTCTAGTCTTGCCCCAGATTACCCAGGGGGGCCAGTTGTGTTGAGATCACAAGGCCTTGGGAGCCTGGCAGACCTGGGTTCAAATCCCAGCCCTGCCACTTCCTGGCCCCATCATCTCACATGAATCTCTGAGCTTCTTGGAGCCTCCATCCCTGCCTCAGAAATGGAGCTAATTTCAGAGCTTGCCTGAAAG
>JAQZBX010075236.1:0-14627 GCA_029593785.1 Cabassous unicinctus
ACTGCATTCTTAGCACAATGACAGGCAGATGACATGATGAAAAATGTTGTTTAAGAGATAGAATTTAGCAATTCTGATGAACAGCATATATCCATATCTGGAAATGTAGTTACTAATTATGAAAACTGAAAGGAACCAGATTTCAGAACAGTTCCCATATAAAATAATTGCTTTAAATCATCTACAGATTCTGAGCATTAGATTAGATACCTATTTTGAAAAGAGATTACTAATTTTTTTCCTTCTCTTAAAAGGTAAAAAATTTTCTGAATCCTGGCTTAATATATTATTTTTGTAACTTTCTGTTTTCCATTTATTTTAGGAATAAGAAAAGTAAATATCAAATAGAACCAGCTAGAACCATGCTTAGTTGAGCAGGTGAATGCTGTAAAAGACTTCACATAGCTTTTGATTATTCCTAACAACCTTGATGGTCCAACCAGAGGTCTCTCTTCAGTATGTGGTGCTCTGTTATGACAATTTATATAATGTATAGAGATTTTGTAGTTTGCTGGATGTGCAGTGGTATAATTTAGAAAGACCAACAAATTACTTACATTTGGAAATCATGAAAAATAGGGCTGCAGGAGCTGGAAGAAATATGGTGGCATAAACTGAAAATTATTGTATAGCAATATTTATATCAATTGTACTGGTAACATTTCTGTACCTAATCCAACCAAAGTTGTTTTAATTGGAGACAGTAAATAATTTTATAGATGATGTCAGATTCCTAATATTTAAAAATTGCAATGTAGAGTCCAATAAATAATGCCTGTTAAATTTTTATGTAACTTTAGGATTCATTTCTAGACCTGGAAGTATAATCTTGGATAATTTTCAATTTAAAAAAAATTTCTAAATTCTACTTCCTGTCCAAGTTTCCACTTTAGGTAAACAATAGCATATGGTGAAACATGTTTATGTGCCAACTAACCACTGCCTCTTGGGTGATGTTTTTAATGTGATATAATGATTCTAAAGTATTTTCTCCATCCTCTCCCCCTATTCTGACTCTATGAATGGATATGTTAATTGGAAAATGAACCCATGAAAATGTGTTAAATCTCTTTTCATAGCACTGGATCATCCCTGTGAAGCTCTTACTCAGAGCCTTCATATCTATGTTCATAGTAGGTATGTGCCAAGATTAATATTTTTTTCAGGTACTCATGACAGGTCTCTATGGCTGTATATAGGTCACACCCATATATGTGAGTGAAAATTTCTGTCAATCATCCACCTGTTTGAGGGTGATGCAAACAAACATTTAGTTGGTTGAAAGAATTTTTTACTTAGGAAGTTTTGGAGTCATTAAACAGAAATGAAAGAAAAAATGAAATAAAACACTTTAAAATACATTTACAGTATCTTAAACATTCTGGGGTTACTATAAAATACATAATGAACTATGCTACATTCTGAATGTACAGCCTACTATGAAATGTATAAGGAAATGTTGCTTGTATTTCCCAACAATTACAAAAATAGAAACACACCAGCCTTTTCAACAAGCCAAGAGTTTAAAAACATTAACTACTTTTCAATCCCCGCCCCTTACTGATTCAGCCATTCAAAGAAACCAATTTAAAGAGTTTGATATATTGACTTCTTAAGGTACAATTTCCTATACCTTAATTTCCACGAATTCTTCTACTACCATGGAAACTAGATAAGACAGACAGCTGGGAGTCACTAATTCAGAATGGTAACCCGCTTGTTAATTTCATTTCATACCAGTCTTTTGGTCCCTGAAAGTAACTGTAAAAGGCTGGGGAATTGAATTTGGGAGAAATAAATGATTAAGCAGAACAAAAATCAGTGCCATCTCTGTCAGTTTCCTAAAATCTTTCTGCAACCCTCTTTGTCCTTCCTCAAGGAGTTCTTTTTAAATAGTCACAGAGATAAAGGTTTGTGCATTATTATTAGTGTTTATTTTTGCTATAGAATGTTTTTGTTCTATGATGACATCCACAGCTATAACATAGTTTTATAATAGCTATTACATTGAAAAAGTATGTTCTTTCAAATTTTGATTCTGCAGACTTTTGAAGAAGCTTAGTTAGAAATCACAGCAAAATGAAACATAAATGATGTTTGAATTTTTGGGTAGAATTAGTTATTTTCTCTTTTCAAGTATAAAAACAATTTTATTAAAATATGTACATAATGCTTTTTTATTACAGAGACCCACATGTATTTGAATACGTTTATTTGAAATCTAAAAAACGGCCGTTTTACCATTCACCGTAAAGCATACTGATCGTTTTAATTTTAATTGACTAAGTTGTCATTTGATAAGTAGTCAACAATGAGGAAATAGCTTTTTACTGTTTCTCATATTCTGTTGTAACATTTTTGTGGCTGATTATGACTTATGAAATTGAATTTTGGAATCACAAACTCTAACATGAGCTGAATTACTATCCATGTTAAGCTTTTTTGCAATACCAGCTATAGGTTCTGAGAAGCTAATTTTTTTTTATTCTGTATTCTTATATTATGGCTAGTAAAGAACAATTCCTGAAAAGGATTTTGGTAATGAAAAAAGAATGGGCACACACACACATTTTAATGAAAAGGTTACTGGGTGTTTTTCTGATTTTAAGGTGACTAGAATTTCAAAATATAAATTTCCAAGAGAGAATTATTAATGATAAATTGAAGTAATTACTATAAAATTTTGGAAAAATAATGTTAAAATATAGGGAAATTGGAAATATCAAAATCCAATGGAAGAACTTTTATCATTGATATAAAGGCAGTGGCCACCAGAGGTTCTGAAGGGATGGAGAGAGAAGAATGGGTGTAATATGGGGGCATTTTCAGAACATTGGATTTGTCCTGCATGACATTGCAGTGACAGATACAGGCCATTGTATATTTTGTCATAACCTACAAAATTGTGCGGGACAGAGAGTAAAATATAATGTAAACTGTAGTCCACGATTAGTAGCAATGCTTCAGTATGTGTTCATCAATTTTAACAAATTTACCACACTAATGAAGGAGGTTGTTAATGTAGGAAAGTGTGGAAGGAGGGAGGGAGTGGGGCATATGGGAATCCCCTATATTTTTTTAGGTAGCATTTAGGTAATCTAAAGCTTCTTTAAAAATAAAAAAAGAATTTAAAAATCCAATTGTTGGGTGTTGGAATTGCTATACTTTGTAAATTTTTTGTTATTTGAGCTATATCTGTATGTTACCAAAATATCTGAGTAAAGCATGAAAACGTCAATTATTACTGTTGAACATGTGGATTTCCTAATATCTGTATCTTCTGTGTAATATTGATTTCTTCTAGCTTTTCAGCAGATGCTTGGATTTGGTTGAGCAAAGGAAAAAAAACAGTCATTTCCACTAAGTATGGATTATAGTTTACATTATAGTTTAAACTCTCTTCTGCACAATTTTGTAAGTTATGACAAGATACATAATGGCCTGTATCTGCCATTGCAACGTCATTCAGGACAATTCCAATGTCCTGATAATGCCCCCAATTGCACCTATTTTTCCCTCTCCCTTCCCTCAGAACCTCCAGTGGCCACAGCCTCCACATCAATGATAAAAGTTCTTCCATTTAGAATAGCAATGCTCCAATATGTGCTCATTAATTGTAACAAATGTACCACACTAATGAAGGATGTTGTTGATGTGGGAAAGTGTGGGAGGGATAGGGAGTGGGGCATATGGAAGTCCTCTACATTTTTTGTGTAGCATGTATGTAATTGAAGTATCTTTAAAAAATAAAAAAAAAGATATTAAAAAAATCAAGGTAATTGATGTGCTATTTCTTCTTGAAATTTAAGGAGAATAAATATTTGCCTTTTTTTGTTTGTTTAAAAAAAAGAAAAAACAAAACAGTCAAACATCTGGATAATTCCAAATATATGGTGATTGAATTTTCATTGTTTATCCAATGCTTAATTTTCATGAAGTTATAATCTCAGTTTCCCTTTTGGAAATACCATATATTTACTTTTCAGTTGCTTTTCTATTTAGATGAAAAGTACTGCAATATTCAAGATGCTAATACAGATACATATTTGTAACTTTCAGTAGAATTTCTATATAGTTATATCAAAGTAAATCCATTTCATTTTTTTGAAATAACAGTTTAGTGTTTTTAGCTGCCTTTATGGTTGAGGATTTTTAAAGAAGCCAAAATGTGTAGTGTATGTGTATTAGTTTGCATACTTCAGGGAAAATCTGATCACTGGGTAAGGTCAAGAAAAAAATTTCCCAGTTGTATGGTTTTCCATAATTGGTGGATTCTAAGTGTGTTTATTACCTCTAATTCCTCTGTCTGGTTTAGACACCTGCCAGAGAGATGGTGCCAGATTGGGTGGACAATTGGTTTATTATATATTGCAATCTCTGTGTCCCAGCTGCATCCATATATTTTAAGAAAACTCTTCAGGTGGTCAGAGAAATTAGAAATAGATAATGCAGATGGCATATCTGAATAATCCATGTTCTCTCAAGTACACTTAAAATTAAATGTCCTAAGAGATGATTCATTCAGGAAAGTTATTGACAATGAACTCATCTTATGCTACACATCCTATGATGATGCCTTATTAAAAATGTCTCAATCTTGCTAATTACCACCTGTGTTTAAATATAGAAGTGTATAAATACACTTCAAGCACATAGTGGCTCAAAGCCTTTTAAACCTGAAATGTTGGCTGTTCTTAGCTAATTCAATTCCTATAAACAAAATGTTTCTATCAACATTTTGAATTTATATTCTGCATCTTAACCCCTTCCCCTTTAACATTAAATATTTTCTTTTTAAAAGCTGCTGTTTAATTGTTAGCATTTGAGAGATATTGATATGTAAACTCTTGCTCTATTAACTAGCTTAAAAATGTGATTTTATTTATGTGTGGGGATGGAATTTCTTCTAAAGGAGTATTTATTAAAAGGTATATGTGCATTTTTGACATGGATTTTGCATGCATTATTTTACAAAAACATGAAGTATGCCACTTACTTGCTTACTCTATACTTCAAATGAGTATATTTTTGTGACTGTGACTCATATGTTTAGAACCTTAAGCACTATATGGAAGCATTGACAGAATTGCTAAACAAGTCAAATAAAGAAACTCCTTTTGGGACATTTATTAATTTCACTAATGAGATCCAGTGACCCATAAGGGAGAAGGCTGTACAGTTGGTTGGCCAATTGATACCAATTGCTTAGACTTGAGAAAGAGCTCACTTCTTTCTCTCCTTCTCCATGCCTTCCTCCTCTCTTTCTTTAACTTTCTTACTTTCATATATTTCCAAGGATTGAGGTAGTATGCAGGTTTATGAAAAAGGAAATAAGCTCTGGGAGAGTCACTAGAACATTAAGAGTGATTATTCTTTTTATTCTTTTTCAACATCTGACCAATTCTTTGTCTTTTCTAGAGAATTGTAAGCTTAATGTGAATTTATTCTTTATATTATTTTTAGCTTATACATTCTTTAAATTATCTTGGGTAGGATCTAAAATGACACCAATTCCTGGGTTGAAATTTTTTATTAGGGTTTTGGTTTGTGCATGTATTCATATGTTGTTAGTGTATTTGTGACTTATCTTTCATGTTTAGTCGAATAAAATGTCAACACTCAGTTGTGACACCATTTATTTTTGGTTTGGAATTCATGAAGTGTTAACACAAAGGTGCTACCTTTTTTTCATTGTTTTGTTCTTTCCCCCAATTTGAGATATTACCTTGATGAAACATTGGGCAACTTGTGAAAGTGAGGTAATTTTCATGTAAACAATTAGAATCCAGTGCAAGGGAAATATTTTAAGGGTAATTTAACACAAAAGGGTGAAGTTTTTAACAGTATATTCCTGTAAAACATGAAATAAAACGGGCTTAAGAAAATGTATAAAAATACATAGATAGAGTGAGAGAATACTGGTCCTAGACGTTTTAGCAAAATACGTGGGACTACTGTGTTATTGAAAAGGATAAAAGAAGTCAATGTTTACAGAGTTCTGGTACAATGGATCTTGACATCTCGAGTGTTTTCCATAAAAACTCTCTAGGTCTTATGTATTGGACTCTTCTTTCACTGAAGATTTCAATATTTTACTGTTTTGGTTATACATCACAGAACAATTTTCATGAAGGAAAATCTTCATATGTTCATTCTTGTATTCATTCATTCATTCACTCATTCATTCGTTGACCAAACCTTTTTTAAAAATCTTTGTATCACCAGATACAAAGATACTCAAAAAGTTCTCCATCCAGTGGAGGAGACAGACATATAACCGCATTCTGATCATCTAACACATGCTCTAGTAGAGGAATATTTAGAATGCTCTGGAAGCCCAAAGGTAGATAGAGTGCCATAAAAAATGTGCCATGTGAATTGGTTCTGAAAGAATAACTAGGCATTTAATATGGAGAACCAAATTCCACCTGGTGAAAGGATTTTGAAAGACTAAATTAGCAGTTATGAATACCAACCAGAATAATATAGTGTCATTTTAGTTCTATCCAGGTCTAGTGACTGGGATCATATCTTAATTTTATTTCCTTCTTTATGCCTGGCCCACAAAAGGTGCTTGGTACATGTTTGCTGAACGAGTGAATGAATGAATGAATACATGAATGTGTTATAATTTTCCTGCATGGAGAGTTATCCTGGAGAATGGTGGTTTTTCCTAATGTTTATCCAAAACCTTGCAATGTATTATGTTGTAGCAGAGTCAGCTGCATTAGATAAGGACAGCTCAAGGAGGGTCGTTCTGGACAATACTCTTAGACCACTGCCTCTTAACATTATGAAAATCATGGTTTACTTTTTGCTATCAAATGACAAAATTTGTGCCCATTCACTTAGTCAAATGTGTGGAGTAAGTGGAGTGGAGTGGCAAAAGACGAGGGTGAGAGAGATCGGTTGAAGCAAGACTCTGAATAGTTTTGTTCACCATAGTAAGACATTTAGAATTCATCTTGAAGGCATTGGAGAGCCATCAAAGTGCTTTAAAGTGGGGAGGGAACCCAACATTGAGTTTTAGAAAGATGATATCAGTGTGGAGTGTGGACTGAAGTGGATTAAGAGTACTAACAGTAAGACCAATTAAGAAGCTGTTTTAAGAGCAATTTTTAGGATATGAACTAAGGCAGTGACCATAAGGATGGAGAGGAGGGGACAAACTTGAGACCCACTCGTAAGATAATATCAATGGGCTTTGTAAATTGGTTACATTTAGTGGGTGAGGGAGAGGGAGGAGAGATTCTGAGGCTTTCGACTTGGGAAACTAGTTAATGCCTTTAGGCAGTATAGGGAAAACAGAAGAAAACGCCAGTTTGGTGGGGATAATGAGGTCACCTTTGAGCTTATTTAATGTGAGGCACCATCCAGACATCCATATGGAGATGAAATTACAGATCTGGAGATAAGGTCTGGAAGTAAAGATTTGAGTGTTATCAGCCAATGTAATAGTTGAAATCTTAGGTATAGGTAGATGAGCTCACTTGGGAGTATATATAGAGTAAGACATAAAGCAAGGATGAAATCTTGAGAAACACTGAATTTAAGAGGTTGGTGAAATAGGGAGACACAACCAGGGAGAGAAAGTCTGAATAATGTCAGAGAAGTAGGAGACAAACCAAGAAGTAATTAAATAGAAGCTAAGGGACGGAAAGCTTTTATAAATACCATCCTGGGCAGAGGTATGAAAAGATAATCCTCAAAAGAGGAAATTGGAATAACTAATTAATAAATGTGAAAAGACTTCAGTCTTCAAAAATCAAAATAAATGCAAATTAAAAATATATACAAGAAGGATTTTTGTAAGATAATGTTCAGGGCAGTTGCTCAAATCCCAAAACTTAGAGTTGTTCTTGATTTTTTTCTCACCTGAGCCACCAATTAGCAAATGTTGTTGACACGTCCTTCAAACTATATCCTCTGTTTGAATGGCTTTCCTCTCATTCATCATTAACACCGTAGACCAAACCATATTATCTCTCACCTGGACTATGGAAATTGCCTCCTAATTGATGTCACTGCATCCATTTTTGCCTGCATATAGTTTTTCACATATCAACCAGGGTGATCCTATTTAAAAATAAATAAGATCTTATAACTTGCCTGCTCTTAACTCTCCAGTGGCTCGCTCCTCATCACACTTAAAATAAAAATAAAACAAAAATCTTTACCATGGCCTACAAAGTCCTACATGATCTGGTCCCTAACTGTTCCTTGGACCTTCCCATTCTGTCCCCCTGACTCCATGCTCCCACCCTTTCTCATGATGTTCTCGCCACACTGTGCTCCATTTTGTTCTTTAAACATGTCCAAGCATATTTCTATCTCAGGGCCTTTGCACTGGCTATTTTCTATGCCTGAAATGATTTTTCTCCCAGATTTCTTCAGTCTTATTTTCTCACTTCTTCCAGATCTTTGATCAAATACCCCCTCATCAGAGAATTCTTCCCTAACAATTCTTATCTGGAATCCTATGCTGCTTCTTCATTTGATATCTCTTTATTCTCTTCTATTTTTCTACATAGTGCCATCACTACCTGTTGTTACACTGTATTTTTGTTTATTTATAATGTATCTACCCCACTAGATTATTTGCTGCATGAGGGCATGGACTTTGGACCTGTTTTGTTCTCCATTAGATTTACATCACCTAGCATAGTGCGTGGCACATAGTGGGTGCTCGATAAATATTTGTTGAATAAATTAATGAATAGTAAGGGCATGATAAAATGTTAGCTAGTACAGATTTGGCAGTTGCATCAAAAGCCTTAAAATACTCATACCATTTGATCAAGTAATTCTACTACTGGGAGTTTGTCCTAAAGAAATAACGGGAAGTATAGAAAAATCTTTATTTGCAAAGATTTTCACTAAGCATTATTTATAATGGTAGAAAAAAAAAAGGACCCTAAATGCTCAACAAGAGGATTGTTAGGTGATTTATGATATATCTAGTCAATACTGTATCTTATGGCCATTAAAGATGTTTAAAATACTTTATGATAAAAGAAAAATGTTTGTGATAGTATCAAGTGATGGAGCAGGATAAAAAGTATATATATCCAATACATAGGAAAGAGAAAAAGATTGGAAATGATGTACAAAGAGCTTAAAATTATTATTTCTGAGGGAGGTGGGTGTATTAGTCAAGGTTCTCCAGAGAAGCAGAACAGATATATATATCCCATTTTCTAAATCAACAGAAATTATACTTTAAAAAATATATATGTGTATATATATGTAAATGTTAAGAGATTTATTATAAGAATTGACTCTTGTGACCAAGGGGATTGGCAAGTCTGAAATTCATAGGACAGGTCACAAGTTGGGAACTCTGATGAAGGTGAGGATGCATTCTCCAGGACAAGCTGACTGGCTGAAGTAGAAATAGAAATTCTTTTTTCTGACAGCTGAAATAATCAGTTCTCCCTTTAAGGTCTTCAGCTGATTGGATGAGACTTCTCTTATTGCTGAAGGTAGTCTCCTTTGTTGCTTGTAGGCATAATCAGCCATAGATGTAATCAAATGATAATGATTTAAATTCACGAAACCTCACAGCAACAATCAGGCTTGCTTGACCAAACAACTGGATGCTATAATCTAGCCAAGATGACACATGAAATTAACCATCACCATGAGTAATAGTTGATTTTTTCCTTTCTACTTTCTGTAGTTTCTAGATTTTCTAGAACAAATCTGTATAACTTTCATTATCTGAAAAAGATATATTTACAAAATGAAGAGGAACAAAAACAAAAGAAAAATTTCCATCAAAAGTGAGGTTTAGGTAATATGTAACAAGGAGAATAAACCCATTATCCTTGAGAGATGGTTCTGGAGGGAGAGGAATATGCCAGTTGTAACTTGGATTAACTGCTTTTTGGCCACTTCATTTTGAAGGGGTCTACAGTCAGGGAAAATGAATATGATCCATTCATCCAGTCTAGTCTGGAGAACCAAGGAGGGCTGAGTTTACCCTGTCAGGACTTGAACAGGATATATAAGGGAGATGAAGTCAAGTTAAGCCTTCATCATATTGCTGTGGAAAGCACTAGCAATTTGCCTCATGTATAACCGAAGTGATTAGTCACTATATGTCTTCATGTCATGTAGTAAAAACAATTAAGGGAAGTTAGACTATATATTACCTGGCTATTCAGCCACAGTCACATCTAATGGAAAAGAAGAAAAATGGCATTGACAAGTTTTGGCAGGTCTCATCATTAGAAATGCCCATATTTGGAGTGGGCATCACTATCCCAGAATCCTCAGGACTGGGTAATGAACGATGGACTAGAGTAGACTTACGGTTATTCTACTATAGACTTATTGTTTTTCCAGCAATAGAAGAACTTTTATTATTGATGTGGAGGCAGTGGCCACTGGAAGCTCTGAGGGGAGGGAGAGGGAAAAACAGGTGTAACATGGGGGCATTATCAGGACAGTGGAATTGTCCTGAATGATGTTGCAATGATGGATACTGGCCGTTATATATTTTGTCATAACTTACAAAATTGTGTGGGACAGAGTATAAACTATAATGTAAAGTATAATCCACACTTAGGGGCAGTGCTCCAATATGTGTTCATCAATTGTAACAAATGTACCAAACTAATGAAGGATCTTGCTAATGTGGGGAAGTGTGGGAGGGGTAGGGAGTGGGGCATATGGGAATCCCCTATATTTTTAATGTTATGTTTATGTAATCTAAAGTATTTTTTAAAAAATTAAAAAAGTATTAAAATAAAAAAAAGAAATGCCCATATTGCCAGAAACAAAGAAACTGCAGCCAATAATGTAAACCTAGAAGTTCTCTAGGCCTTGAGGAAGAAAGTGAAAATACAGAGTGTTGTAATGTTAATTGTCTGAGAGCACCAATCATTATAATGGGGAAACTGTCTCTGTTATTAACACAATTATTCTCTACAAGGTCTTTGAATGAACGTCCCATTAGAAAAATAGCACTAGGGGTTTCAAAGCATATGTGGCAAAATGGAAAGCTATACTCATTAGTAAAATGAAGTGTGACCTATATGAAGCCCAAGGTCCCTTGAAAATAGAAATAGTGTTAATATAGGTGTTATAGTTATAATTAGTATACAATTGAGTAATTATTGAAAAGAATTAGTAAAATTTGTCCCATTTCCTATAACAACAGAAAGTATACTTTTTTAATCTGTCAGAGAAAGATTATCATCTATCTATGTGTCTATCTATCTATCTGTCAATCATCTATCTATCTATCTACCTATCTATCTATCTTAACTGGAACATTTTAAACACCCTTTGCTTCCCAGACTTCTCTGTATATCACGAAGGCAAAATGCTGGATATAGGGCAATTCATTTTTCAATGCATTTTTTTGCTAGTTACCTTACAGAATCAGCCTGATGGGTATGAAGCCAATTTCTACAGACTTGCTCTGTTATAGGTGGCAGAAGAGCCAGAAATATTTTCTTTTTTTGTAGTCTGGATCTAAGTACTTTCTGAAATGTCTTCCTTTGAATGATTCTAATTTAGCAGTATTATGGAGCCACATGAACACTTGAACAGAGCTATGTCATTTTTTGAGCAGCATTAACAGTGATGAAAAATACACATCAAACAATTAGATTGCAACTAATGAAGAGCACCACTTCAGTCTATTATGAATGATTTATATATAGTGCATTGGATCATTAGTAATAATATGATACTCTGTTATAATTACAAGGTCACCATGGTGATCTTTTTCAAAGGTGACCATGATGTTATTGACCTAGTTTTAAAAAATTGTATTTAGGTATTGTCTTCTGTCTTGATGTACTGTGTAGAAATTTTAAATTGTTTTCTCTTACTACTGAGATTTTGCCTCATATATAAAAAATAATTGTTGTGGGATTACTTGATTGATAAATTGGGGCTATAAAGTTAATTAAGTGCCAAATATAAAATATTGGAATATTGAAGTTTAAAGTACTCTTTTCCTTTTTATTTTGGTTTAATTCACCACAATGACTTACCTAAAATGGATTTTTGAAGTATTTCAAATATATAGCATTTTTATATATGAGTGAGAGAAGTTAGAAAGTACAGATACCCAGAGAGAAGAAAATTTAAAAATGAGAAAGAAAAATCATATTCCCCAGACGGCCAATGTTATTAATATTTTAAGTATATTTTATATACATGTATATATATCATTTTCTAAGATGAACTCATTGTAATTACTTTATAATGTGCTTTTTTCATTTATCAATATATTGTGAACATCTTTCTATGTCAAAAATATATGATACATATTTTGAATATATATCTTATATTTTGAAAAATAGTAGATACATAGAAAGGGAAAGAGACATAAAGGTGAAAAAACAACCAAAAATGTATAAAGGAAAATTTTATAATCCTCCTCTCCCCCATCTCTGCTAGAGTTTAATTTAGATAGAATTGAAGCCAGAAATAGAAATTACGCCACATGATAAATAACAGTATAACAGTTTGCCTGTCATATGTAATTGTTTCTTAGTAATCGTTACATGGTTGTTCCTTGATATATTTAAATAAGCTCAAATTATTGGACATTTATACAATTTCCAATATTTACTATTGTAAAAAATATCATGAAAGAAATTCTTATGCATTCCTCTTTGTATGTATCTTGATAATTTCTCTATAAATGTATAAATGTGGAAAAACTGGACCAAAGAGAGTGCATATTATTAAGAATTTTGAACCTATTGGAAAACTGTCATCTATAAAGATGGGGGCAGTATATATTTCTGTTGATAGATTTAAAGAATTCATATAAGTGTCCATGTGACTTCATATTAGTCACTATACAAATCAGAGGGAGAAGTATATCTTCTAACATGCAATAAATGAGTGGGGATCATCACATAGTTACAAAGCTCCTGTTTTTGTGTCCAATACCAAGCCTAGCACGTGGGAGATACAATTTATAGTCTGTTTAATAACTGTTTGTTGAATAAAAGAAGTTTTTTGGAACATTGGAAAAAAGAGTGAACCACAAGTGAGGGACATGGATTCTAGTCCTGGCTCTGCCACTAATCAGGTATATAAATTTGTGCAAGTCATTTAACCTCTCTGGGCCTGTATCTTAATTTTATAAGAGGGTTGTTTAGAAGATTAAATGAAATGTGTGTAGGAAAGCTTTCTATAAACAGTAAAAGACTATCTAAAGGTAGAAAATTACAATTAGTATAAATTGTTTACGTTGGTGAAAACGTCTTGAAATTGTGGGTATCTCATCTCAAAATGAATTGTATGTTGAGGAAAAATTGAATAGTACTAAGTTTGGATAGCCTTTTTGGAGTGGGTGAGAATTCCACAGTCCCCTAAGTGTACTCTTCTGCCATTAAGACGTTTTCTGTTAGTAGCATAGTTAATATCCCATATGTATTTCCTCCCTTTCTCTCTTATAAGGACTGCTTTGGACCTGTTTGTACATATGGTTGAAGGATAATTTGGCCTAATTTATTTACAGGAATTTACAAGGGTGACTTTTATTCAGCTGTCTCCTTTTTGATTCCCATGACTTCTGGATTTATCAAGGTATGTGCATTCCAAACTGAAATTTACGTTGGGAATGGAACACAAAGTTGTAATGTGAGAAGAATTCATTCATATTTATTGAGTTCCATTTAAATGTAATGAATTCTTTTAAAAATTTAAAAACTTATTTGAACATTATATAGATACGTTCCTGAGTGTACCCCATAATTGTTAGGGTCTTTGCAAAACCAAATATGTAGGCTAAGTGTTTGAATAATTCTATGAACTTTTCCACATACAGCTACTAAAACTAAGAGACTCCTTGGCCAATGGGAACATCTGTAGAGTGTGTGGGAACAGCAGGGCCAGTGGGGATATTTGCAAAATCATTTAGTAGTTCTCATTGGTTACAAATAAACATGACATTTTTTCTCTATCAATGGAACAAATATTTCCATTCAGAAAATATAACTGACTAAAGAAATATTTGCCTCTTGAAATGAATGTTTTGATTTTTAGTACACTCTCAAGTAAAATATTTAATTGACACTGGTATTCCATTCAATTGTTTACCCTTCCATCTTCCCTTCCTTTCATCTATCCATCTATTGATACATGTGTCCAATAAATATGTATCAAGTAACTACTTGGTATAGGTCATTGTACCTTTTCTTCTGGTAAATTTGCTAACATAGACATAATTCAACTGGAGTATTGAGAGTGTTTGCTACTATATTCAGTATTCTGTTAGGTGGGATGTATATGGCAAGATTGGGGAGACTTGCAGAGTAATCAAATTCTTCCATTATTTGAAGGACCTCCCTTTCTGGTTTATAATTCTGAGTAAAAATATTAGTTAATGTTCAGTCATTAGTAAATGGGAATAGAATTCTGTATTAGTCAGCCAAAGGGGTGCTGGTGCAAAGTACCAGAAATCTGCTGGTTTTTATAAAGGGTATTTATTTGGGGTAAAAGCTTATAGTTACACGGCCCTAAAGAGTCTGACTCAAGGTACCATAAGAGGTATTTTTTCACCCAAAGTCTGTTGCCATGTGTTGGCACAAGATGGTGGGCTATATTTGTGAACGTTCAACCTTCCTCTTTCCTCTTAAGCCTCCATGGGCCCA
>JAQZBX010075237.1:0-14627 GCA_029593785.1 Cabassous unicinctus
AGTCTTTGCTCTTGTAATTGAAACTTAGCCAATGTTATGGGGTGCATAAGTGTGGCTGCCTGAGAGCTTCCTTGTTGCTCAAATGTGGCCTCTCTATAAGCCAAACTCAGCATATGAATGTATTACCTTCCCCCCAGTGTTGGACATGACTCCCAGGGATGAGCCTCCCTGGCAATGAGGGATTAATACCAAGTACCAACTGGCAATACAACTGGAAAAAGACATTGAATAAAAGGGGGAAAAGGTAAAGACAAATGAGTTCATATGGCTAAGAGACTTCAAAGAAAGTCGGGAGGTGATCCCAGAGGTAACACTTATGCACACTTCAGTAGGATCTCATAGAACACCAAAGTGTATATCACCACAAAGAGAGGGGCTCCTAGGGGCTCTGGAGACACCCAGGTCTTATATAAGGTGGGGCAGTTCCAGAGAATGATGCCTTATCAGTAGGTTATACTTTGGAATCTGTGCTCCTGAGAGTGACAGAGTTGGACTCAAATAAGTCCCTCCCTGCTCATGGTCCATCAGTCCCTTCTATTCAAACCTATATGTGGTGCTGGAGTTTGTAGGTGTACTTCCAGAGATGAGCCTTTGGCCTGTGCATGTGCCAGCTGTGCCTGGAATCTCGGTGGAGCTGCAACTCCTACATTACAGCTCAATGGACTCACCCAAGACACCTGAGAGGAAGATGATGATGGACAATGGCCATCCCAGGGAATGGAGAGAGTCTGCACCTGCAGGCAGGATTATCCCATCAATCTTATCCATGGAATTTAAGCCCCCTCTCACTTGGAGGTGTAGTGGACATCACCATCCCAGACTCCTCAAGATTGGGGAGAGATCTGTGGACTAGAATGGACTTACTGGTACTCTGTTGTAGACATATTGTGATTCAAGCAATGGAAGAAATTACAACATTGATGTGGAGCCAGTGGCCACTGGACACTTTCGGGGCAAAGAGAGGGAAAAGAAGTTATAATACAGGGGCTTTTTCAGGACTTGGAGATTATCCTGAGTGACATTACAATGACAGATATAGACCATTTTAAATCAGCATATAAGATGCAGAACTGTGTGGGAGAGAGTGTGATCTACAATGTGAACTATGGTCCATGCTTAGTGGCAAAGCCCCAGGATGTGTATATCCATTTCAGGTTATGTGCCACACTAATGAAAGATGTTTATGTGAGAGTTTGTGGGAAGTGTGGGAGGTGGAGAACATGAGAATCCCTTTAATTATTTCATAAAATTTATGTAATCTAAGCATCTTTTAAAATATTAAAAAAAAGAAAAAGAAAAAGAAAGCGTATGACAACATGGATGAACCTGCAGGACATAATGTTGAGTGAAGAAAGCCGGACACAAAAGGACAAATAGTGTATGACTGCATTACTATGAACAAAATATACTGTGTAACATACTGTTTGATTCAAAAATAATTATATATGTATGTGGTACATTTAATTGAGAAATGTATTCATTTATTCATCTATGTTTACTTTTCAGTTTTTAACTATTTATATTTTCAACTATTAAATATACAAAATAAAGTTTAAAAAAGTAAAAAAAATTAAAGTATGATTTAAATTTAAAAAAATAAAAATTTAAATTTTTTTCCTTCTTTAATATTACCCCTATATATATATGTGGTATTCCCATATATTCCACCCCTCAACCTCCCACAATTTCCCCCATTAACGACATCTTTCATTATTGTGCTACATTTGGTTCAATTGAAGAATACATATTGAAACGTTGTCACTAACCATTGTCCAAAGTTTACATTATAGTTTACACTTTTCAACACGCAATTTTATAGATTTTGACAAAATGCACAACGGCCTGTATCTGTCATTGCAATATCATGCAGAACTATTACAATGTCTTCAAAATGCCCCATTTTACACCTATTCTTCCATTTCCCTCCCCTCAGAATCTCTGGAGACCACTGCCTTTGTATCGATGATACAAGTTCTTCCATTGCTAAAATAATAATAAGTCTACTTTAGTCCATAGTTGCATTCCCCCCTTATGTTGTTTCATTCCCTAAACTTGAGGATTTAGGGATGGTAATGCTTACTCTGTTTCTGCTTGAGAGGGGTCTTGGATTCCATGGGGCAGATGGATGGAACTGTCTTGCTTGCAGTTGTGCATACTAACTGTTTTTGGGTGATAGGCAAAATATTCACAGCTAAACAGAAATTAAGAGTTTTTCAATAAGAAACCTGCCCTTAAGAAATACTAAAGGGAGTTCTGCAGGTTGAAAGAAAAAAACAGGAGAGAGAGAGTTGAGAAGACTGTAAAAACAACTAAAAGTACAAAAAAAGTAATAAAAACAATATGTGGCATCCATAAACCCAAAAAAATTATAGCTAATTTAAGTAATACCATGACAATAACAATATTGAATGTTAAAGAGTGAACTCACCAGTCAAGATAAACAGACTGGCAGAATGGATAAGGAAATATGACCTATCTATATGCTGTCTACAAGAAACCCACCTTTGACACAGGGATTCAAGAAGGCTGAAAGTGAATTGTTGGGAAACAATTTTATAAGCAAACAATAGCCAAAAAAGGGCAGAAGTAGCTATACTAATATCAGAAAAAGTAGTCTTTAAATACAAAACTATTGTAGGAGTCAAAGACAGACACTATATATTAATAAAAGGGGTAATCTTTCAAGAAGAAAGAATAATCATAAGCATTTATGCACCTAACCAATCCACCTCAAAATACATGAGGCCAACACTGGAAAAACTAACTGAAGAAATAGATGCCTCTACAATTATAGTGAGGGATTTTAATACACCATTATCACCATTAGACAGAATATTTCAAAAGAGAATCAATAAACAAAAACTTTGAATAATACAGTAGAGGATCTGGACCTAATAGACATATACAGAACACTACACCCAAATACAGAAGGATATACATTTTTCTCAAGTGCACATGCATCATTCTCCAAGATAGAACACATGCTAGGACACAGAACAACTCTCAATGTATTCAGATAGACTGAAATTATACAAAGTAATTTCTCTGACCACAATGGAATGAAGCTGGAAATCAGTAAGGGCTGGAGAACGAGATTAGGCAGAAAGATATGGAAGTTAAACAACACACTCTTAGACAAACAGTGTGCCATGGAGGAAATCACAAAAGAAATTAATATCTACCTTGAAATGAATAAAAATGATAACACAACATATCAAATCCTATGGGACACAGCAAAAGCAGTACTGAGAGGAAAATCCATAGCCATAATTGCATATATCCAAAAAGAAGAAAGAGCTAAAATTGAAGACCTAACTGCACACCTGAAGGAATTAGCAAAAGAACAGCAAACTAACCTCAAAGGAAGTAAAAAGAAGGAAATAACAAAAATTAGAGCAGAACTAAATGAAATAAAAATAAGAAAGCAGTAAAAAAAACCTAAACCAAAACTTGGTTCTTTGAGAAGATCAATAAAATTGACAAATCAGTAGCTAGGCTAACAAAGAAAAAAGAGAGAAGATGCAAATACACAAAATAAGAAATGAGGAGGGGGATATCACCACTGGCCCTACAGAAATAAAGAGTATCATAAGAGGGTACTTTGAAAAATTATATGCCAACAAGATGGACAATTTAGAGGAACTGGACAAATTCCTAGAAACACACAGGCAATGTACATTGATGAAAGAAGAATTTGATGAGCTCAGACCAATCACAAATAGTGAGGTAGAATCAGTCATCAAAACCTCCCAACTAAGAAGAGCCCTGGACCAGACAGCTTCACAGGTGAATTCTACCAAACATTACGGAAAGAACTATTACCACTCCTGCTTAACTTCTTCCACAAAGTAGAAGTGGAAAGAACATTACCTAACTTATTCTATGATGCCAACATTATCCTAATACCAAAGCCAAGCAAAGACACCACAAGAAAGGAAAACTACAGACTAATCTCCCTAAGGAACCTAGATGCTAAAATCCTCAACAAAATACTTGCTAATGGTATTATACAACATTTTAAATGAATTATACACTATGGCCAAGTGGGCGTCATCTCTGGTATTCAAGGTTGGTTCAATATAATAAAATCAATTAATGTTATACACCACATAAACAGATTGAAAGAAAACAATCACATAATTATCTCTATAGTTGCAGAAAAAATATGCAACAAAGTACAGCACCATTTCCTGAAAGTAATACTACAAAAGATAGGGAAAGAAAGAAACTTCCTCAACATGATAAAGAGTATTTATGAAAAACACACAGTGAACATCATGAACATCATATACAATTGTAAAATTCTAAAACTTTTCCTTTAAGATTGGGAACTAAACAAGGATTCCTATTATACCCACTCCTAATTAACATTGTACTAGAAGCACTTGCTCAAGCACTTAGGCAAGAAAAAGATTTTTAAAACATATGCAAATTGGAAAATAAGAAATAAAAGCTTCACTATTTGCAGATGACATGATACTATACATAGAATCCCTAAGAAATATACAACAATGCTTCTAGAGCTTATAAATGAGTTCAGTAAAGTCACAGGTTATAAAATCAATGCACTAACATCAGTAACATTTCTGTACATTAATCTTGAGCAATCTGAGGAGGAAATCAGGGAAAAAAATACTATTTACAATAGCAAATAAAAATCAAACACCTAGGAAAAATTTAACTAAAGATGTAAATGACTTATATGCAGAAAATAACATAACAGTTTTAATGAAAATCAAACAAAACTTAAATAAATGGAGGAATAATCCCTGTACATGGATTGGAAGACTAAACATCATTAAAATATCTATACTACCCAAACTGATATACAGATTTAATGCAATTCCAATAAAAATCAACAAAGTATTTTTTACTGAATTGGAAATATATGAAATTTATTTGGAAGGGCAAGTGTCCCTGAATAGCCAAAGACATATTGAAAAAGAAAAATGAAATCAGAGAAATCACACTACCTGACTTTAAAACATAATACAAAGCTACAGTGGTCAAAACTGCATGGTAATGACACAATAATAGACATATTGACCAGTGGAACTGAATCTAGAGTTTTGATATAGACCCTCACATATACAGTCATCAGATAATTGACAAGGCCACCAAGCCCACTCTACTGGGAGAAAATGTCTTCTTCAACAAATGGTGCTTGGAGAACTGGATATCTATATCCAAAAAAATGAGAGAGGAACACCATCTTATCACACCTTATACAAAAATTAACTGAAGATGGATCAAATATATAAATATAAGAGTCAAGACCATAAAGACCTTGGATGATAATGTTGGGAAACATTTTTAGGACCTTGAAATAGGAAATAATTTCATGAATTTCATACCCAAAGCATGAGCGGTGAAAGAAAAAATAGACAAATGGGACCTCCTCAAAATTAAAAACTTTTGCATCTCAAAGGAGTTTGTCAAGAAAGTAAAAAGGAAGCCTCCTCAATGGAAGAAAATATTTGGTAACTCTATATCTCATAGGAGTCTTTAATATGTCATATATAAAGAAATCCTACATCTCGAAAATAAAAAGACAAATAACCCATTTAAAAAATAGGCAAATGATTTGCATAGAAAATTCTTCAAAGAAGAAATATGCATGGCTAAAAAGCACAAGAAAAGATGCTTATCATCACTAGCTATTAGGGAAATGCAAATCAAAACTACGTTGAGATACCATCTTACACCCATTAGACTGGTGGCTATTAAAAAAGAAAAGAGGACTACAAGTGTTGCAGAGGATGTGGAGGAATGGAAACCATCATCCAGTGCTGGTGGTTTGTAGAATAGTACAGCCATTGTGGAGGACAGTTTGGCGGTTCCTCAAAAAACTAACTGTAGATCTACCATATGATCCAGCAATTCCACTGATGGGTATATTTCAAGAAGAACTGAAAACAAGGACATGAACAGATATATGCACACTAATGTTCATAGCAGCATTATTCACTATTGCCAGGATTTGGAGTCAACCTAAATGCCCATCAACTTATGAATGGATAAACAATATGTTTTATATACATGCAATGGAATATTTCTCAGGTGTAAGAAAGAATAGAGTACTAACACACAGGACAACATGGATGAACCTTGAGGACCTTATGCTTGGTGAAGGAAGCCAGGCATTGAAGGACAAATATTACATGACCTCACTGATATAAATTAAGCAAACTGAACAGACTCACAGAACTAGTCTGGAAGATAGGTTTACAGGAAATAGAAAGGGAGAAGTTTGTGAGTCAACATCCATGTAGGCAAAATCTATGACAAGGTGGAAGCATGTAGCTGTGCAGTGAAGGGACGTGACAGGGGCATATTGATAATATTGGGTTGGGTGGTGCAGGTTTGGCAGGGGGGCATGGTGGGGAGTGTGGCTTGGATGGTCCATGGAACTGGGGGTAGGGTTGGAGGAGGGAGCAGGTGAAAACTGGGGATTAGTGGGTACATGGCTGAAATTACTATGTTGGGAATTCTCATTTGGCAATATGACATGGAAGGATTAGTGGTTTAGGGTGTTGGATGGGGGGCATTCAGGGGCAGGCTTCAGGGAGCGTGTGAGTGATCATTTTAGCACAGTGTGTTGCATTAGTGGGTAGAGACCCACATAATGAGGGGGAAGGTGCTGCTATTTAGCAAGGAGGCCTGTTATTTCTCAAACAGAGGGATGGAAGTCACTTGAGAGCATTAGTGGTGCCTAATAGAGGAGAATAGACCAGTGTGTCGAGCACCTCAGTGAAGACGAAAATAACTAGGAATCTTGTCTTTCAAGGAATGAAGTCTGGTGGTCACCAGGGGCCTGAAGTGGAGGGGGAGGGAGGAATAAAATAGATGGAACAGGGGGCAATTTGGGGTGATCGAAGTGTTCTGCATGACCTTGCCAAGATGGATACAGGCCACATTAAATTTTATCAGATCTTATAAATGTAAATGGTCTAAAATATAAACCATAATGTCAACCATTGATGATAGTTTGTAGCTATGTTTCAATATTTTTGCATCAATTGTAACAAATGTACCATCCATATATAAAAGGCTATTGATGGAGGAAAGGGGTAAAGGGGGAGGTTGTTGGCTATATGGGAAGCCCCTGTGTTCTGTACATGACTCTACTGTGACCTAATACTTCTTTGAAAAAAAAAGTAAGACAGTGGAATAGTGAAGCTCCTCAGTGATATGAGGAGTGAAGCTCTTCAGTGATGTGGAGACATTCAGGCACTATCATCAAGGCACAGAGCTCAGGAATTTAGCCCCTTGCCAGTGGGCCCTAATCTGGTATTTATGCTCCCCAGTGTGACTGAATTAGATTCAGCAGTGGTTTCCCTATGCATGACTCTTCTGTTTTCTATTTGAACCTATAATTAGTACTAGAGTTGGTAGGTGTACATCCAAGAGACTTACATCTTTGGGCTATCCATGTACCAGCTGAGCCCTTAATCTCAATGGAGTTGCAACACCTACTCTCCAGTTCAATGGACTCACCCAGGACAACTAACAGTGAGGAGATGATGGAGAAACAACATACCAAGGAACCGAGAGTGCCTACAACTGCAAGCAAGAGAGTCTCATCCATTGGATGTATGGGATCGAAGGCCCACTCAATTAATGGTGGAGTGGACATCACCATCCCAGAGTCTTCAGGATTGGGAAACAAACTATGAGCTAAAATAAACTTACTAGTATTCTACTATAGACTACTTGGGATTCTAGCAATGGAAGAAATACCATTGTTGTGGAGGCAATGATCCTTGGACGTTCTGGGATTAAGGAGAGAGAAAAACAGGTGTAATAGAGGGGCATTTTGGGGACTTGGGAATCATCTGAATGACATTACAATGACAGATACAGGTCATTTTATATCTGGCCAAAACATACAGAGTCGAATGGGAGAGAGTGTACACTGCAATGTAAACTATAATCCATGCTTAGTGGCAATGCTACAAAATGTGTTTTTCTATTGCAATGAATGTCCCACACTGATGAAAGATGTTGCTAATGTGGGAAATTGTGGGAGGTGTGGGGAGCAGGGCATATGGGAATCCCCTATATATTCTCTGTAACATTTATGTAATCAAAGTATCTTTTAAAACAATTTAAAAAGGGAGAAAAAAAAGAAACTAGGGCATAGAGAAATAACAAGGAAATTCTGGAAGGTGCTCTGCCTTTCCATGGGACCAACAAATACATCTTGTGCCCAGGACCTGATATGTTGGACTGGCAAGATACAACACAATCCCTTAGTAGATAAGGGGATTGCCAGTACATTCCCTCTCATATTGTCCTAAGCATATTTAAATATTCACTGCAGACAGTCTGATTAAAGTGAGCATGTTTTATGTTATCCATCTCACATTCTGGTGGTATATCTCTCCCTGGCAGGGAGGGAATGGGGTTCATCTGCTATGGTAAACACACAAGAGAGGGGTGCTCCATGTAAAACATCTCCCTGTATGGACCACAGATTGAGGCCTGCTGGCTATGGGGGAACTGTCAGCAACTAGTGAGGCTGAATTTCCCATCTCTTCTCTATGTGAGTGAAACATTGTTCCATCTAGTGCTGTTAGAGTGATGCTTCTGGTGGTGATCCAAAAATATGCAAACCGAGAAGTAGGTTGGTTCCCCTAGAACTGTGTTCCTCATAGCACGCACTTTCCCAACCTTCACATGGTGAGATCCCCCCCTGGAGTGCCAATAGGTTTCTCTCTTTGTGAGCCACTACAAAGGAAGTGATTTCATTTGATAAAGATTAAATTTATGAGTAGAAAGAGGATATGGTTATGAAAGGACATGGTGATGCTATTTCTTGCCTTAAGTGGGGGTTGTATCAGTGATTACTTTATAAATATCCATTATTCAGTGCATGAATACTTCTGTAGCTATCCTATGGTGCAATCAAAAGTTTAAAATAGTAAAAGTATAAAGCTAATACAAAGCCATCAATCAAGGTACTGAAAATTAATTCATGCTCTACATTTATTTTGCCTCCAAAGAACTAATTGACAAAGGATTTTAGGAGAGCTACTCATAATCAGTCTATTTTCTACAATCTAATTAAATTTTTTTCCAATATTTTATTCTTTTCCTGTTAGGTGACTCCACCAGTTTTGATTTAGTATTTTACTACTAGTCTTTGAATTATACTCAAGGAAGCCCTTATGTTTCACTTCCCTTCTCACAGACTTTTGGCCCACAATCACATTTACTTTTGGAGAAATAAAACCTCAACCACACAATTGATTTCTTTTTCTTAGTTCTTAAAACCATCTTTAAAAAATACTTTTATGTCTATGATCCATTTTGATCAATTTTTGTATAAACTGTGAGGCATTTTTGAGTTCATTTTTTGCATATGAATATTCAATTGTTCTAGCATTATTTTTGGAAAAAACTATCTTTTCTCCATAAATTACCTTTGTCTCTTTACTAAAAATTAGTTGAATATATTTGTATGAATCTATTACTGTGTTTTCTGTTCTATTCCATTCATCTATTTATCTACACTTCTGTCAATACCACAATGTCTTGGCTATTGTAACTTTATAGCAGGTTTGATATTCATTAGTGAGTCCACCAACTTGTTTTTTTAGGTAGGTTTTGGCTAGTCTACCTTCTTTGTCTTTTCAAATGAATTATAGAATCAGCTTGTTAAGATCAACAAAAAAGTTTGCTGGGATTTTGACTGTGGTTGTTTTGGATCTGTAAATAAAATGTGGAAAATTGACACCTTAAAAATGGAGTCATTCAATTAATGAGCATGGTATGTGGGGCAAGTTGCTCCATGATGCTTTGTGGGAGCACAGGCTCAGGAAACAACAGAAACTTTCAGCAAATGACCACTTCATTACTTCACAGCTGAAAGGATCTAAAAGAGCAGGAGAAAAGAATCTATCATGACTGGTCTCTTGGTGTGGCTAGAGCTGCTTGGGTCAGGGTCAGTAGATGGCAGCTCAACACACCCCAATTCCTATCTGAGAACAGAGACAAGTTTGTGCTGCCCTGATAAGCTTCTGTGGTTTATTTCTGGTTTCCTGGTTTAAGGTCTGGTAAGGCCTTTTCATAAGTCTTAACATCTCCCCCATGTTGTGGAATGGAAACAGACTGAAGCATTGTCACACAATAGAAAAGTATATGGGTGGTAGGCAAAGGCTGGACAAAGGCAAATGAGTGTATGCCTGTGACTTTCCCAGCGTGGTGTATCTCTCTAATTATTTAGGTCTTCTTTGAGTTATTTATCAGAGTTTTGTAGTTTTCTGCATATATATTTTGAAGATTTTTACCTGATAGGTGTTATTGTAAATGGTATTGGGATTTTTTTTTTTTTTATTCCAATTTTCCACTGCTTGTTTAGAAGAATACAATTTATTTTCTGTGCAAATCATGTATCCTGTCCACTTGCTAAACTCACTTATGTGTTCCAAGAGTTTCCTTTGGAATTTTAACATAGACAGTTTTGGAAATAAGGATATCTTCCTTTCCAATTTGTATACCTGTTTTGTTGTTTTCTTGTCTATTGCACTATGTAGGGCTTCAAGTAAAATGTTGAATAATGAATGGCAAAAAAAATTTTTCTTGCCTTATTCTAGATCTCAGAAAGAATTAGTTTGTCACTGTTTGAATTATGTTAACCATTATTTTTTTATAGACACTCTTTATTAAGTTAAGGAATTTCACTTTTGTTTGTTGTTTGTGGAGGATTTTTGCATAAATGTTTGTTGAATTTTTTTTAAAGCATTCTCTGCATGTGTCGATAGGTTTATATAGTTTTCCTTATTCAGTCTATTAATATGGTGACTTACAATGCTTGTTTTTCAAATATCGAACCAGACTGTATTCTTGGCATGAATTTCATTTGGTTATGATGCAATATATTTTTAAATATAAAACTAGTTTCAACTTGCTGCCATTTTGCAAATTATGTCTATGTTCATAAGAGATATTAATCTGTAGTTTTTTTGTAATATGTTTACTGGTTTTGTTATTAGGGTTATGATGACTTCATAAAATGAGTTGGGTAATGTTCCTTTTTCTCTTTTCTTAAATAAAATCTGTAAGATTGTTGTTATTGTTTTCTTAAGTATTTGGTAGAATTCAGCAGTGAAAACATCTGGGCCTCTGGTTTACTTTCTTGGAGGATTCTTAATTAGAAATTTAATTTATTTAGTAGATAGAGGTTTTACCAGTTTATTTCTGCTTGAGTGAATTTTGGTGCTATGTATCTTTCAAAAAATTTGTCCATTTCAACTAAGTTGGAAAATGTATGGCATAGAATTGTTCATAATATTCCCTTATTATCCTTTTAATATCTGCAGCATCAGGAATGAAATCACCTCTTTCATTTTCAATAGTAAGAATTTGTATGTATCATCTCTCTCTCTCTCTTAATGTCTCTCTCTCTCTCTTACTCTTAATTAGCTTGGCTAGGATTTGTCAATTTTGTTGATCTTTTCAAAGATCCAGGTTTTAGGTTTCATTGATATTTCTGTATGGATTTTCTGCTTGTTTTCAATTTAGTATGTTCTTCTATCTCTACTTTCCTAAGGTGAAATATAAGTTATTGTTTTTATATCTTTAGTTTTTTCATATATGCAGTCAGTACTATAAATTTTACTTTAATCTCTGCTTTAATTTAAATTCACTAATTTTCATATTATGTATTTTAGTTTAACTCTAATTTTTTTTTTAATTTCCCTAGATACTTTATCTTTGGAATACAGGTTGTTTAAAAGTTGTGGGGACCCAGGCACCCACCCCCTAAGTCCTCAGCAAGTAGCAACCTCCATGACCTAGATATAAGTTAAAGGTTAACAACCCTCTCCAAAGGGGAGAGAATGATAGATGTTATTGTAAACTTCCCAAAGCAGTAAACACTTCTTCTTACAAGCATAGTGAAAACATCACCATACCCCATGTGCACGTGTCACGTGACCCTAGCAGGAACTCTCTTCTCATACCTATGGAATGTCCTTGTTCTAAAATGGTTTATATAACACCCCTCATTTTCTCATCTCTTTGCAGAGCACTAACTTCATTCATTCTTGACCAGCTGCCATCAGAGTCTTTCCTGTTACTAAATCCCAGTAAAGCTTATGCCTGACTAAATGCCAGGAGTGTTCTTGCAGTCGCACCAACTCATGGCCTTCAGGAGTTGGGTTATAACAATTGGTGAGCCATATCCAGGAGACCAAAGAAAAACGGGCAGTGGTGGGCATGAGCTCCGGGAAGGGAGAGTCCGTGAGGGAAACCCTAAGTTGGCCTATAACATCCAAGTGGGGAGGGGGTGGCTGCCCTCCTGGACAAACAAGGATTGCTGAGAGAATATGGGAATGCCCTAAAAACTTTGGCAGGTATGCTGGCTGTACTACAGCAGGTAGCAGAGCAGTTGTACTTAAATAAAGAAAAGGGAGACCACCAGATGGTGGGGGCTAGAGCCTGGCCTCTGTTAAGAGTTTGTGGTTGGCTACCAAGGCAGAAGAAGCAACAAAGGCCTCTGTGAGCCACTTAGAAGGAAAATTAAAGTTAAGGGGTATGCATCTAGCACAGGCAGAGATGAAAGATTCCTTAACTAATTGCCTGTGCCAAGTAGATGGTCAGCAATATTGCAGTACTGTATAAACTGGAAGAGTTTAAAGGGATGTTATGTTGACAATGTTTTAAGTTTCATTCACATTTTATTTTGATCAGAATATTTATCAAGGTGTTAAAAAGAACTTTCAGTTTTGAATCAATAAATTACTCCTGAACTTTGAATCCGTCTAACTGTTTTCCTGAAGAGTATCCAAATTATATAAGTGTTAAATGTCTACCTAAACTGCTAACTTAGTGCTTAACTGCATTTATACTATTCAAATATTCCTAACTGGTTTCTGATTGCTAATTAAAGTGTTTCTAAGTATGAGATTTCATACTACAGTCAACACTGATTCTAGAGGAGATCTTAAAAGCAATAACAATCAAAGATGTGAAATGATGTAGAGCTTGGAGCCAGCCATACCAAAGGAGTGAAAGAATTTTGAATCAAATTAGTGGGTCTTATGTTTCTATTGATGGGTCAAAAATCTTTCTGCATTTGTCTGTTTGTTCAGTGCATATTTTCATACCTCCAGGTGGTAATATTAAACTAACAAATGAAAATTCTTAAAAGCACTCTACTCAAATTGCTAAACATTAAGTGAATGTTTATATAGGTAAATGAATACTTCTGAAGCCCAAATTAGAAAAGCCAAACATGAGAAAAGGTCACATAAAATCTGAATAAAGAAACAATTTAAAGGAAAGAAACTAAAAAGTTTACCCTGAGTTCTCCCACAATCTTTCGATAGCTAATCTATGCCCCCAGGGTCTTCTCCTAACATTGACTGAATTCCAGTGACTCATTAAAACATATTGAGGAAACTAAGAGGATGGGCTGGGTGTGGATAGATAAGGGAGATGTGAGTGTAGCCAGAATTCTGTCTATCAGATATGGAAATTAAGATGATAGGGACAGAGTGGATATTACAGAATAAATCTTGTTTTGTATAGGGTGCCCTGTAATTCCCCAATTAAATTTTGACAGTTTTTGAGATAAGAATAATAATCCAATGGCCAAATTTCAGTAAGTAAAGAAAAAGTCCTTGAAAGTTATGGAAAGAGTTTTCTAAATTATGATTAAAAATAGAAAACAGTTATAACATATTCCAGATCACGGCAGACAGTATGCTTTTACAGTTATTTAAAATTTTAGTATTTTATTAAAGAAAAAAAGAGGTTTTAGCCTCCTGTGAAAAAAGGAAGAAAAAAGAACATCACTTGCATAAACTATAATGGTTTCAATTTTATTTAGCTTGGGTGTAATCTCCCTAGGTTTGTAGGATACTAATAAAATAAATTAGCCTTATATGTATTAAATCTTTAAGATGATGAAAATTGTAAGATTTGGCTAATGACATTATTTCAAACTTCTTTTAAAAAACTGCTTTTGACTAAATTGAAATGAATAGTTTTTTCTCTTCAATGGACTGAATGAGGGATATGAGACTTAAATGGATATAGAAAGAAGTGAAAGTTTTGTGGTAGTGAATTCATAGTCAATGCTTGCTAAAATTTGATGTTTGTTAAGAGAATGTGTTTTGTCCTAGGATAAAATTGTTGGTTTTCATGAAATCAGGGTGGAAATATGTAAAACAAAGCTTGAATGAATATAAAAAGTTGTAGAAGTTATTGTAGAATGTAGCATTAAGTAAGGAAATGTGTTTTTTAAAGGTGAAATTTGTCTTGAGATGAAGTAACTATGTGGTTATGGATAGATATGGGAAGTTTGTAAAAGCATTTTCTAAACTATAAGGTAATAATGTAAGTGACTGATTTTGAGTAATCATTATTAAGTAGAAATCTAGGAGTTAATATTAATAACAAAAAGTAAATTATAGTTAATTATAAGAGGTTTGTAAAAGCGTTGTCTAAACCAGGGTCTCTTAAGCTTTTTGTTCCACAGACCCTTTTGCCAGTCAGGTGAAAACCATGGATCCCTTACTAAGTCCACACTATACTATGTATTATTTAATAAATATATCACACCCACATGAACACATCCCCACAAGAATAATGTTTTTTTGAAATTTAATTCAAGCTCA
>JAQZBX010075238.1:0-14638 GCA_029593785.1 Cabassous unicinctus
AATCACAGTATGTCTACAACAGAACACCACCAATTCCACTCTAGGTGTCCATAGCTCCTCACCCCATCCTGAGTGAACTTGGAAGGTGATGTCCACTCCACCTCCAAGTGAGAGAGGGCTTATATTCCATGGATATAGTGGATGGGATTATCTTGCCTTCAGCTGCAGGCCCTCTCCATTCCCTGGGATGGCTGTTGCCTATCATCATCTCCTCGCCAGGTTACTTGGATGAGTCCATTGAGCTGTAGGGTAGGAGTTGCAGCTCCACTGAGATTCCAGGCACAGCTGGCAAATAGGTGGGCCAGAGGATACAGTCTCTGGGAGTACACCTAAAAACTTGTTTTATACTTTTTGACAAGATTTTTGTATTTTATTTAGATTATTCTGAAGTAAGATTGGCTTATAGCTTTCTTTTTGGTTTATTTTATTTTTATTTCTTTTTTATTATCAGTATTATGCAAGCTTCCTAGAATGATTTTGGGAGATTTTTCATATTTTTCTATCCTCTGGAACATTGTGTCTTGCACAAGAATAATCTATTCCTAGTAAAAGTTTAGCACAATTTGCCTATAAAGTTTCTGGGTGTGATGCCTTTGTGAGGAAGAGTTCCCTAATTAATTTTTTAAATGAATCATACCATTATTGGTTTATTCAGGTATTTCACTTCTTGGATCACTTTCAGTAATTAACTTTCACCCAGAAAATAATGTTTCACTTAGATTTTTAAAGTAAATTGAAGTTGAACATAGAATTATCTTGTAATTTAAAAATCTATTTAGTCATATTCTATTTTCCTTCCAATTGTTGTTCATTTGTCTCTTCTGTTTATTCTCAATTAGACTTCATGAAGATTTCTCTATTTTTAAGTGGAAAGTCAGATCCAAATCAGTTACCAAAGTTGATACAAAGAGTTTATGCTTCATGTATTTTGAAGTTTTGTTAGTAGCTGCATATGCATTTAGGATCATTATGTATTCTTGATGAATTGAACATCTTAACATTATGAAATATCCCTCTTTATCACTGGTAATATTATTTATTCTAAGTCTATTTAGTCTGCTATAAAATAACCTCTCCACCTTTCTTTTTATTAGCATTTGTATGGTATATATATTTCATTCTTTTTCTTAAAACTATTCATGATTTTTTAAATTTAAAATGGTGTTCTTGAAGCTAGCATATAAAATTTTTATACAGACTGACAATCTCTGCCTTTTAATTGGAGTATTTATATCAATAACATTTAGTATAATTATCTATCAGATTATAGTTAAATCTGCCATCTTGATATTTGTTTTTCTATTTGTCCCATCTGTTTTTTGTATATTTCCTCCTGACTTCTTTTGGATTAATTGAGCAAGTTTTGTGATTTTATTTTATCCCCACCATTGGCTTATTATTCTTCTTAGTTTATTTTTAGTGATTTCTCTAGAATTTACAGTATCATATTTAACTTATATGATATTTTGATGAGAAATGATGTTATACCTCTTCACTTATGGCAAAAAAATCTTACAGCAGTATGCTTCAGTTCCCCCAGTTTGTCCTTTGTGTTGTTGTTGTCATAGATTTTACCACTGTGTATGTTATAAACTCCATTGCTGTTATTTTTGCTTGGAGCATTCAATTATCTTTCAAAGAGATTTTAAAATGGGAAAACTGGTTTTTATATTTACCCATTTATTTACTATTCCTGGAACTCTTCATTACTTGTTGCAGATCCAGATTTTCATCTGGTATCATTTTCTTTCTGCCTGAAAAACATTATGTACTTTTTCTTGTGAAACAGGTCTGATGGTGATGAATTCTCTCAGCTTTTATTTTTATTTTTTAAAACTATTTATTTTGATAACATATATACAGCTCAGAATTTGTCCATTTTAGCCACTTTCAAGTGTATACTTCAGTGGTATTAATTATATTAACAATGTTGTACTACCATTATCACCATCCATATCAAACTTTTTCATCAGTCTAAAAATAAATTCTGTACCCATTAAGCAATAACCCCCCATTCCCTCACACCCAGCCTCTAGTAATCTATAATCTACTTTTGGTCTCTATGAATTTACTTATTCTAGTGTTTCATATAAGTGGAGTCATACAGTATTTGTCTTTTAGTGTCTGACTTATTTCAATATGATGTCTTTGGGGTTCATCCATGTTATAGCATGTTTCAGAACTTCATTGCTTTTTAATTTTTAATTTTTATGTTTTAATTTTTCCAAACAAACACTCTTCCTTTCCTCCTTTCCCTTCCCCCATTACCTGGAACCTCTAGTCCACTTTTTTTGTTGTTTTGTTTCTGTTTTTAAGGAGGTACAGGGGGTTGAACCCAGGACCTCATACATGGGATGCTGGTACCCAACCATTGAGCTACATCCACTCCCCAGTGAAAGTTGGTTTTTCTGTTTTTTTTTAGGAAATACCAGGGATCGCATTGGGACCTTGTACATGGAAAGCATGCATTCAACCACTTGAGCTGTATCTGCTCCCCTCTAGTCCACTTTCTATGTGAATTTTCTATTTTCAGTCATCTCTTAAAAGTGATATCATGCAATATTTGTCCTTATGTGCCTTGCTTATTTCACTGAACATAAAGTTTTCAGGGTTCATCCATGTTGCAGCATGTCTCATAACTTCATTTTTTCTTATGGCTGAATAATATTGTGTGTATGTACCACATTTTGTTTATCCACTCATTTGTTGATGTACACTGAGTTGTTTCTACCTTTTGGCTACTGTGAATAATGCTGCTATGAACATTCATGTGCAAGGATCTGTTTGAGACTCTGTTTTCACATTCTTTGGGAATATACCTAGAAGTGGAATTGTCAGGTCATATGGTAGTTCTATATTTAACTTTTTGAGGAATCACCATATTGCTTTCCATAGTAGCTGCACCATTTTACATTCTCATCAACAATGCACTAGAGTACTAATTTTTTGGCATCCTCTTCAACACTTGTTATATTAAAAAAAAATAATAGTCATCTTTGATAATTAATTTTATGTGTCAGGTTGGCTAGGTTATGGTGTCCAGTTGTTTGGTCAGGCAAACACTGGCCTGATTGTTACTGTGAAGCTATTTCATAGATAGATTTAAATTCTTAGTCAGTTTATTATATCTATGGCCAAATACATCTACAATCAACAAAAGACATTGCCTTTAACTATGAGAGGAGTCTCCTCATTCAATCAGCAGAGGCTTTGAAGTGAGAACTGAGTATTTCAGCAGTCAAAAAGAAGAATGTCTATCTCTACTTCAGCCAGCTTGCTTCTCCTGGGGAATTCAAAATCATATTCATTGGAGTTTCCACCTTGCAGCTTCTCCTGGGGAATTCAACTTCATCTTTGTCAAGTTTCCAACTTAGGGCCTGCCCTTTGGATTTGGACTTGTCAATCCATGGTCACATGAGCCAATTCTTATTTTTAAAAATTCTTAATATTTACATATCTATTTGTCAACTATCCATCCATATCTATCTATCTATCTATCTATCTATCTATCTATCTATCTATCTATCTATCTATCTATCTATTCTTGGGGTGTGAAGTAGTATCTCTTTGTTGTTTTGATTTGCATTTCCTTAATGGCCAATGAAGTTGAGCATCTTTACCTGTGCTTATTGACCATTTTTACATATTTTTTGAGAAATGTCTATTCAAGTCCCTTGCCCATTTTAAAAATTGGGTTGTTTGTCTTCTTGTTGTTGAGTTATAGCAGTTTTATATATATTCTGGATATTAAGCCTTTGTCCAATATGTGGTTTGCAACTATTTTCTCCCATTCTCTAGGTTGTATTTTCACTTTCTTTATCATTTCCTTTGGTGCACAAAATTTTAAAACTTTGATAAAAAAATTTATCTCATTTCCTTTGTTGCTTGTACTTTTGGTGCTGTAAGAATTCATTGCCAGATCCCAGGTCATGAAGATTTGCCTCCATGTTATCTCCTAAGAGTTTTATAGTTTTAGCTCTTATATTTACGTTCTTGATCCACTTGGAGGTGATTTTTATATATGATGTGAGGTAGGGGTCTTCATTCTTTTGTATGTGGATATTCATCTTTCCAGAACCATTGTTTTTAAAGACTTATTTTATTTATTTATTTCTCCCCATCCCCTTGTTGTTTGCACTTTCTCTCTGTTCATTTTGTGCTCATTCATTGTGTGCTCATTCATTGTGTGCTGGGGAACCAAACCCAGGGCCTCCCATGTGGGAGGGAGACGCCTAATCACTCGAGCCACCTCCACTCCCTGCTTTGTTGTGTCTCTCATTAGGTTTTCCTCCTTATGTCTCTTGTTGCATATTCTTGTTGCATCAGCTCACCATGCCAGCCCGTTGTGTCAGCTCACTGTCTTGCTTGTCTTCTTTAGGAGGCACCAAGAACCAAACCCGGGAGCTTCTATGTGGTAGGTGGGAGCTCAATTGCTTGAACCACATCCACTTTCCCAGCACCATTTTTGAAGATACTCTTTTGGCCCCAATTAATGTAGCTAGCACTCTTTCGAAAATCAATTGGCCATAGATGTGTAGATCTAGTTATGGACTTTCAATTCTGTTCCATTAGTCTATTCATCTATTTTTATGCCAGTACCACACTGTTTTGATTACTGTAGCTTTATAGTACAATTTGAAATTGGAAAGTGTGAGTCCTCCAACTTTGTTCTTTTTCAAAATTGTTTTAGCTTTTCATGGCCACTTGCAGTTCCATATGAATTTATTTATTTATTTATTTATTTTTAAGATTTATTTATTTATTTATTTGTCCCCCCCTTGCTGCTTGTGTTTGCTGTGTCCATTTGCTGTGTTTTTTCTGTGTCTGCTTATCTCCCCCTTGCTGTGAGGTCTTGCTGCATCAGCCCACCGCGCCGCATGGGCCGGCCTGCCCTCACAAGGAGGCCCCGGGAAGCGAACCCGGGGCCTCCCGTATGGTAAACGGGAGCTCTATTGATTGAGCCACACCCGCTTCCCCCATATGAATTTAAGGATCAGTTTTTCCATTTCTGAAAAAGAAAAGCTACTGGAATTTTGGCAGGGATTGTGTTGAATCTGTAGATAGCTTTGGGTAATATTGACACCTTAACAATATTAAAGTTTTCCTGTCCATGAGCACAAGATGTCTTGCCATTTATTCAAATTTTCTTTAAATTTTTTCAGCAGTTTTGTAATTTTTTAATGTACATGTGGCCACAGGTACCCCACAAGATGGCTGCTGGAAGACCCTTGCGAGAACCCCCATTTGGAATGAGATTTCCTCTGGAAGCCAGGAGAAGCCCTGGATATTCTCCAGGGGCCTTATCATTGTGCCTTCCCAGGGGATTGATGGGTGGGATAACCAATCCAAACAGCAAACAACTGGAACTCCTCCCCCAACATTAGCAAAGGGGCAGAATAATTAATGGTTTAAAAAGCAAGGCCCTGTTCTTGTCTTTTTCCCCTGCCTGGAACAGCATGCAAGTAAACCTGGGCATTTTGTAATCTGTAATGGGAAATTGTAGCCTATAAATCAGCCCTCTTTATCTCTTTTCACTCCCTTTCCTCTCTACCTGGGACCCATAATCTGTTATTTTCTCCCATTTCTCTTCTCTCCATTCCTTAATAAATTACTGGCCTAACAAAACTGGCTTGCACTTAAAATTCATTTTTTGTGGCTTAGCCGAGAACCTAGAAAATTCCAGCAACAGTACTAGTCTTTTATATCCTTGGTTAAATTTATTCCTAGATATTTTATTCTTTTAGCTGCTATCATAAATAGAATTGTTTTCTTAGTTTCTTCTTCACACTGTTCATTGCTAATGTATAGGAACAATTGATTTTTGTGTGCTGATCTCATACCTTGCCACTTGGCTGAACTACTTTATTAGCTCTAATAGTTTTCTTGTGGATTCCTTCGGATTTTCTATGTGGAAGATCGTGTTGTCTGCAAATAGAGATAGTTTTACATGTTTTCCAATTTGGATGCTTTTTTATTTCTTTTTCTTACCTAATTGTTCTAGATAGAACATCCAGTATAATGTCAAGTAGCAGTGGTTAAAGCAGGCATCCTTGTCTTGTACCTCACCTCAGGGGAAGGCTTTCAGTATTTCACCATTGAGTATGTTAGCTGTGGGTTTTTATATATGCCCTTTATCATTTGAGAAAATTCCCTTTTACTCCTATTTTTCTGAGTGTTATTATCATGGAAAAGTGTTTCATTTCTTCAAATGCTTTTTCTGCATCAATTGAGATGATCATGTTTCCTTCATTCTGTTAATGTAGTGTATTAAATTGATTTTCTTCTACTGAACCACCCTTACACTCTTGGGATAAATCCCACTTGGTCATGGTATATAATCCCTTTAATATGTGTTGTATTTAATTTGCTAGTATTTTGTTGAGGATTTTTGCATCTATATTTACAAGGGAAATTGGTCTGTAGTATTCTTTTCTTGTGATATCTTTATCCGGCTTTGGTATCAGGGTAATGCTGGTATCATAGAATGAGTTAGGAAGAGAAAACTCCTCTTCACCATTTTGGAAGAGTTTGCGAAGGTTAATTATCTTTTGCATGTTTGGTAGAATTTACTAGTGAAGCTATCTGCTCCTGGATTTTACATTTTTGGGAGGTTTTTGATTACTGATTCTGGTGGTTGAAGCTGTATGTACCCCAGAAAAACATGTTCATAAATCTAATCCATTCCAGTGGGTGTGGACCCATTGTAAGTAGGATCTTTAGACAAGGTTACTTCAGTTAAGGTGCAGCCCACTTCAATCAGGATGGGTCTTAATCCTATTACTGGAGTACTTTATAAACTGAAAGAATACAGAGAGAGAGAGAGGGAGAGAGAGAGAGAGAGAGAGAGAAAGAGAGAGAGAGAGAGAGAGAGAAAACCAAAGAAGCAGGACGCTGAAATCAACAGAACTTGGAAGAAAAGGGAGAGACATGCAGATGACACCATGTATCTTTGCATGTGACAGAGGAGCTAAGGGTCACTAGCAGCTGGTCTTTGGGAAGAAAGCATCACCTTGATGATGCTTTGAAATTTTCTTGGCCTCAAACTGTAAGCTAATAAATTCCCATTGTTTAAGCCAACTCATTTTTTTTTTAATGGTATCTGCTTCCAGCAGCCTAGGAAACTAAAACACTGATCCAATCTCTTTACTTGTTATAGGTATGTTGAGTCTTTTATTTGTTTGTTTGTTTGTTTATTTTAGGTACCAGGGCCTGGGATTGAAACTTCTGAGAACTTTACCCAATGCCCTATGTATTATAAATTCTTTCCACCCTATTTGATTGAAATACAAACTATTTCCAGTCCTGTGTGAACTTTAGAAATTATTTGTCCTGCTGCCTATTGATTTTTTAAAACTTGAACTTGGGGAGGGGGGAGCGTTTCTTCTTGTCTAGTCAGAATTCTAAGATAGTCCACAAGATTCCTGCCCTCTGGTATGTCAGCCCTGTACAATCCCCTTCCCTCGAGTTGTGGTTGAGACTTGTGAATATGAATACATTTTATGGCAAAGGTACCTAATCAGTTAGCTTTGAGTTAATCAAAAGGGTGATTATTCTGGATGGGGTGGCCTAATAAAGTAATCCTTTTAAAAAAGGGTCCAAGTCTTCCTTGAAGACAGATTCTTCTGCTGGCTTTGGAGAAGTAAACTATAACGTTGTGAGAACACCATGTGGCTAGGACCTGAGGACAACCTTTAGGAGGTGAAAGTTGTGCCAAGTCAACAGCTAGTCACAAAGAAATGAATACTACCCACCACCAGTGAGGCTGGAAGATGATCTTGAGCCTCAGCTGTAAACAGCCCAGATGATATCTTGACGGCAGCCTTGTGAGATCCACCTAAGCCGTGCCTGAATTTTTGACCTATGCAAACTGCGAGATAATGAATTTGTGTTGTTCAAGTCACTAAGTCTGTGGCAATTTATGAGGCAATAGAAAATCAATACATATCTCAAACATAGGAAAAGCACTACTCAGCCAAAGACCCAAGGAAACCTCTCTAAAGTTTCCCAGAACTCTCTGTTTGTGCAGTTTCCTTTTTTCTGGCACTCTACCCCATAAATTCTAGCCGCTTTGACCTCCCTAGAGTCTTATTTTTGCCACTTCAATTCTGCAAGATCACTAGGCTGTTTTGATCCTATTCCCCCACACTTCCACCCCACCCCCACCCCCACCCCACTGCAGCCCGACAATTGCCTCCTGATAGTAAGCTGGATTCATTGTAGGGCTCATCCCATTTGTTTCCCTTCTCTCACGGATCACAATCCTCTATCATTCTATGTCTCAAAGCCATTTTTTCATATATTTTGCCCAGTTATCTAGCTGTTTATGGCAGGAAGGATTAAATAGTTTTGCATGGATAGATGTGGAAATCCACTGTCACTACCAGCATTTAACAGTCAAATTCTCTACTCCTGAGCCATACAACCAAACTATTACAATAACTGATAACTTAAACCGTATGTTGTCACTTGGGTATGACAATATATTTTGGTTGCAGGTATAGATATCAATTCTGGATAATTCAACAAAAGAAAATGTACAGCATAGCTATTGAATAACTCAGAATTGCTGGTAGACTAGAGAGTAGGATAGGAAGCAAAGTTGCTCTAGACAGCAGAAAACTGCTTAACACCCTCAGGAAGGTGCCACTATTGGACACTCCTCCTTTGCAGGTGTTTTTATTCATACTTGTGTCAACTGCTCAAGATTGTAGGTAGCCAAAGAGAATCTGTTTAGCCTAGCATGGGACAACTTCTTTCCTGTGCCAGGGATGAGGAGGGGAACCTTGCTTTACTATTTCCTCAAGAAGATACCCAAAGAGAGGAGAATCCCGCAAAAGAAGCCTAGGTCCTGATAGGAAGTGGGAATTGGTGTCAGATGGCCATGAAAAAACAAATGTCACTTCAACATGTAAGGACACCCAGCCTCCAATGATGACGGCTCTCCTGCATATCCCAGGAGCTGGCCGTCTTTCTGCAGTGTTCCTGCTTTCCGCTCTAGCAGGAGCCCCTCCTCTTCACTTGGCCCTCAGATGCTCCACAGCCCTACAGCCTGCCCTTTTTCAGGCTGTGGATGACAGTGTTGATCCTTACAAATGGAAAGGACTTGAAGAATCATATTTTCTGTGCCCTTCTGAATTTGAGACAACTGATCAAATCAACATGGTAGGGTCTAGAGGCAGCATGTCCTGTCTGAAGCCATATACCAAACATGGCCAGGGCTTTTGGGATCTGACAATATGCCAGGCACTTCACACAATCCTACCACACCTTATGTGGTAGTTTCTCTTTTAAGAACATTTTACAGATGAAGAAACTGGGGCTTGGAGAGGTTAGATAAAGTTTGTAAGTGGAGAGTCTGCATTTGAAGCAGCCCCCCAGAGTCAAAGCCTGTGAACTTAAGCACTAATTTATACTGCATTGAATACAGAGGACTTCTTTTTTCCTCTTCACTTGTTACAAATGAGGCTTCAGGATGTGTGTGCCCTAAATCTGGGGAAATGGTAACTACCCTCTCAGAGAATGAGCAGTAGAGTTCACAATTATCCATCTAGCTGATGTTTTCTTAAGGCACCCATCATAAGAGATCACTTGCATGTGCATTGGTGAAGAGAAGAGTATAATGTGGCAGAAAGCGCATCAGCTGTGGAGAACAGGCCTTCCTTTGCTACTTAATTGCTTGTGTCACCTTGACAAGGCTACTTTACATTCCCAAGCTTGATTTTTCTCATCTGGAAAACGAGAACTTTACCACCCCATACCCAAAGAAGGAAGCAAAGACCTTACCCTCTGTATGGGTTTCCTTCCACAAGTTGTAGGGGGTCTCCTTGATGAGAAAGTGGGGAGGGAGTGAGTGTAGGGATGAAGGCCAGGTAGTAAACCTGTACCCATGCTTCCCAGCACTGACAGGACGCACACATGATGTATCCGAGCCCCATGTGCCCCGGACCCCAGAGTGAGGCTGGGATAGCTCTTCAGGGAACTACACACTCCCACAAACACCTCCCAAGACCATCCAGCTCCTGTATTGTGTGATCCTGACTCTGTCTTCACCAAGCCACTTCCAGATTGTCTGAACATAGACCCTGTCCCCTGCTTCATATTTACAGAGAATTTAGAAGCCCTCAACCTTTGTCTTCCCCAACTTCCCACATTCCCTGAGGTAACTCTGTCTTTACCTATCCTTACCCTAGGCCTTCTTTTTCTCTCTTTGACCCATGGTATCAACTATCCTCTTCTTTGTTTATGTCTAGTAAATATTGTGCTCAAGCACCTCCTCCTCAATAACAAGCAAAAAAATCTGACTTAAGGTTTTTTGTTTTTGTTTTTAGGAGATACCAGGGAATAAACCCAGGACCGCATACCTGGGCTCTCAACCACTGAGCTACATCCGCTCCCCAATTAGAGTTGTTTTTTTTTTTCTTAGGAGGCACCGGAGACCAGACACAGGACCTGGTACATGGGAAGCAGGTACTCAACCACTTGAGCTACATCCACTCCCTGACTTAACTTCTAATTCTCCCAAATCTAGGCAAGGCTATATGGCCACCTCTCCTCCAATTCTTAAATGACATACTCACAAAAATGGAACTTTTTTTTAAATTTTTAAAATCAAAACAATATGTGGATGTAATTTAAAAAGTTAAAAAGTTTTGCAAAGCTTATGACAAAAAATAAAAACAAAAGACCGGCAGTCCCTGTCCCATTTCTCTATATACACATTTCTACTCCCCCCAAACAGCCACTTTCAACTCTTTTGATTTTTTTCTTCTGTTTACTTTCATTAGTCTGAAGAATCAGCATATACTGCTATTTCTTGGTTTTTCAGTTTTAGATTTTATCTATTAACTTCCTACGATGGAAGATAAAAATTTAGCTCTTGTTCAAGTCTCTTTCCTCCCTGTGATTGCTAAAACACATGCACACACTTCCTCACCTTCTATTCTCTTAATTCCATATTGAGTATTTATATTATTGTGATCATGTAAGCATTTTTCGCAGCTGAGCATTACAGTATATTTTGATTACATGTTTTCTTGTATAACTCTTTGTTTTCCCAGGAATTTATGATTACATTTTTTCCTGGTTCGCTAAGTTGTCTATGAATTTCATTAATTATCTCCAATGCTTCTGACAGAGGGGTAAATCGCCTCTAATAAAGCCAAACTCATCAGTTAATATATTAATGTGTGTTGTTGTTGTTTTTCCTTTTTCTTAGAGACCCACCTCCTGAAGTCTTCCTGCTCTGAACCACACCATATTCTACAGGCTTGCTGCCTGCTGTCTTTCTGGGACCTGTTTTTACCACCAGCTCAGGAATTCTCTACCCTCTAATGCCTTTCATGGTTTATTGCCTCAATTTGGTGGAGCACATCCAATAGCACATCCAAAAACTTTCTGAGAACTTGAATACCTGAAAATGCCTTCTTCTAACTTCATACTCAACTGATAGTTTGTCTGGGATTCCATACTCAGAGATGATAATAAATTTTCCTCATAATAGCAAAAGACAGTGCCTCTTTGTTTTCTAGCATTTAATGTTATTGTTTCAATGATGCCATTTTAGTTTCCTATTCTTCGAATCTGTCGTGTTTTTTCAGTATCCACGGACGCCTTTAAGACTTGAAATTTCACAATGTTGGCTCTGGATGGGAGTCTCGCTGTTGTTTGCTCATTGGGCCCTTGCAGTCTACAAACTCACTCCTGCAGCTCTGGGAAATTTTTTTAAGAGTATTTCTTGGATAATTTCCTCCTCTCTGTTTTCTCTCTTCTTTCTTTGTGCATTGCTGTTGTTTGAATGTTGGACTTTCTAAATCAATTTTTAAATTTACTTTTTTCTTATTATTTCTCTTTATCTGTTTTTTTTTTTCTTCTTCTTCTTTCTAGAGGAGTTCTTCCATGTTATCTGCCAATACTTCTAAGAATTTTAAATTTTCTTTGTATTATTTTAAATTTCTAGGCCCTCTTTCATATTCTCTGAAGTTCTTTTTTGGTTTTATACTGTGTTCTTGTTTCATGGATGCAAAATCCTCTCTTATCTTCTTGAGATAGCAATGAAATATATGTATGTATAATGTTTTCTTCTGTTGCCAATAATGCCTCATTTTCTTTTTTCATTTCTCCATTTGTTATCCTATATGACTTTCATGTTAGCTTCCCTCAGAAGCCTTGAGATCCTTAGTTATCCACGTATAAATTAAAAGTGAGGCACCTAGCACTGATTGGATTCTCAGTGTGTATGGGCAACTTCAATGTAGGGAGCTCCAGACGAGACTGATTTTTGCAGACCACATACAAAGGATAGGGATTGTGAATGGCATTGCCCATCTCCATTGAGGGGCTGTAAATTGGCTGCCAGTGAGCTGGAATTGCAGAATAGGGGAAAGGGATGGAGGGAGTCTCACTGTTTAGCATGTAGACTTTCTCTTAATCTGCTCTAGAATGTACACTCCATGAAGACAGGGACTTTATTTCACTCAGTAGTGTATTTTCATGACAGTGCCGGGCACACTGTATGTATTCAGTGAATTTCTCTTTGAATGAATAAGTGAATTCTCCTATTCTTAGTTGAGCAACCCAGCTGTCAGCCAGGCTTGATGTTCCAGAATGCAGATTGCCTCTGGTGGTTCATCCTCTCCAGGGAGTAAACCTCCTTTCTCTTGCCAGATTAGAAGAGGAGCTACATGGGTTATACTCTGGCATAAAGGCAAAAAGGATATAGATGTCTTCTTGCTTCTGATTTTTCTTCTTTTTTAGGAGGAGGTACTAAGGATTGACCCTGGGACCTCATACATGTGAAGTCCGTGCTCAACCACTGAACTACGCCCGCTTGCTCCTGATTTAGAATTTCAGCCAATACTCCTGGTTGAAACCAGCCCCACAATAAAAGCCTGCCTGCTTAAGCCTCTCAGGTCTTCAGCTCCCAAAGTCTTTCAGGGTTCTGCCTTGACAGTCAGTTTGCCTCTTTTGGGTTCTGTACCCATAGGCACTTAGCTTTCACCTTCCTCAGGTCTATGAAATCAGTTTCCACTGCCAAATTGTGTTGAGTTTTTCTGTCATTTTCATTTCTACTTTTTCCTTTCAGTGTGTCTCTTCTAATACAGTAAAATACATCAGTTAATCTATCAGTTTCTTTTTTTCTTGTAGATATACCACCTGCAACACCTTGTATTGTTGCTCTGAAAATGACATAAATATTTTTAAGGTAACAAAAACTGAGACTATTTATCATCAGCTGACTTATCCTAAAGGAAATACTAAAAGGTATTTTTTAAGCAGAAAAGATGGGTAGAAAGTTGGATATGCAGGAAGGAGCAAAGAAAAATGAAAAAAGTAAACACATGTAAATTTAAATTAATATTAATTGTACAAGAACAAAAATAATGTGTCTAATCAAGTTTAAAGTGTATAGATAATTAAAATACTAGCAACAAGTCAAGACCAGAGTAAATGAACTTAAAATGTTTTATGTTCCTTGCAATGACTTGGAAAGGGGCTAAAGATTCCAGAGCCAGAGGTGTAAGTTATAATCTCAGGATAACTATTTAAAAAGAATAGAAAGAAAAGAATCATAACCTCCAAATCAAGAAAGGAAAATCGAGTAAAAAAAAAAAAAGACAGGGAAGTAAGAAAAAAGGGCATATAACAAGCAGGTTAAACAAAAAACACCTAATAATATTAGAAATTTAAAACCAAACATATTAGTGACCACATTAAATGTGGATGAACTAAAAAATTCCTATTAAAATCAGCATTTGTCAAACCAGGTTTTTAAAAATCACAAAGCTTTATGCTGCTTATTAGAGCTACAGTTGAAATATAAGGCTACAGAAAAAAATGAAAGTAAAAGGATCAAAAACAATCTGTGACAGGAAGTGGATGTGGCTCAACTACTTGGGCTCCCACCTACCACATGGGAAGTCCCGGGTTCGGGTCCCGTGTACCTCCTAAAAGAGGATGAGCAGACGCCACCTCCTGCAGCAACAACCAGAGGCCACAAGCCAGCAGACCCCGCAGCCCGTGGGGAGTGGACGTGGCTCGGGCCTCTCATGTGGGAGAGCCCGGGTTTGGTTCCCCGTGCCTTCTGCAGAAGGCGAGGAAACAATGAGCAGACAGACTAGAGAACCATCTGGGGAAGAGGGGATAAATAAATGCAAAATAAATCTTTAAAAAACAAACAAACAGTATGTTATGCCGACACTAAACAAAGTAAGTTTGTGTAGCTGTGTTAATATCAGACAAAGTATTAAGGCAAAAAAAGCATTATTAGAGATGAAGAGGAACATTTTTTAATATTAAAAAAAGGTTAAACTCACCAGAAAGACATACTCATTCTTCATTTGTATGTACTTAATAACATACTGTCAAAATATGTAAAACAAAATTTGACAGGTCTACAAGGAGACATAGTGGAACACATTAATATACATTTCTCAGTAACTGATAGAACAGCAAACAAATATCATTAAGAATATAGAAGCTTATAGCCACAATATTCATAAATTCAATCTAATTTACATTTACACTGCATTTCACCCAGCAAGTTTAGAACACATATTCTTTTGAATGGCACATTGAACATTTTTGAAAAAAATCATTCTTTTTTTAGAGGGCAGCAGGGATGGAACCCAGGACCTCAACA
>JAQZBX010075239.1:0-14628 GCA_029593785.1 Cabassous unicinctus
TTTTTTTTTTTTTGCCAGTATAATTCCCTCACTGACACAGCCCTGGTTTAAAGTGATCATGAGTGAGTTAAGGGAGGATGGCATTGGTTTAGGTGGGCACTCACCATTTCTCTCACAGAGGACAGCTGATTAGGGAGAGGATCTTGCCCAGGTGGTCTGTTCTGGGAGCCAGTGAGCAAGAACCTTGGGGAAATCAATCTGGAAGGAGCTGGACATCAAGGTGGACTGCTCAATATAAAATCATGAGTTTTTTTCCCAGCTGGAAATCTTGGATGCAGATGGCTAAGCCTCACCCTCCCAGCAACCCGGTGAGAGGGAGGACTCTATGACAGTGGGAGGGTCCTGGCAAAGGGTGAGAGAGGTTTTTTCTGTCAGTTTGGCTGCTTGTACCACCTTGCAGCTTTTTGGGAGCAAACCAGCTGGCTAGAAGTGGTGCTAGGCAGAGGGGAGAGGTGAATCTGCTGAGGAAGCCTGATATACCTGACAGCTGTGGGACACAGAGGCTTGGCTCAGGAGGGGGCAGAGCCATACAATTTTATAGTTCTGCACTGAGTATCAGTCTCAGCTCCGCTGGGGGGTGTCAGGCAGTGGGAAGTGTTTGATAAGTTTCCATGAGCCTATTTAGGGTCCCCTTGGTGGAGGAGGTGGTCCAGAAGAGGCCTTTTTTGGGGGGTCTCTTATTTGTTCTAAAAAGAATTTTTTTCACTTAAATTAATCACTAGAATCTGCCTCAAAACCTGCAGAGAGAAGGCTTCAGGGTAATTGATTGATGAACGTAGGCTGAGAGGCTGCACAAGGGCCCAAGAGGGAACGCTGTTCTTCCTTAGCTTTGTTTGACTGCATGGTTGTGTGTTTGTTTGGATTTTCTTTCTTTGTTTGTTTCTCACTTTTCTTTCTTCTTTACCTCCCCCTGCCTTTTTTTAAATTAGGTGCTGCCAGCTTGTTTCTTCTTTGCTGTGCTTCCTTTTCCTTGAATTTCCATTCTCTGTGTACAGTGATTTTGTCTACCAGCTCTATCTCTTTTCCTTCATTCATCTTTCCACCTTCTGCATTCTGTTGTGGTTCTTAAATTCCACCTTTTTTCATTAGTCCTCAACTTCATGGGCGCAAATTCTGTCTCATTTATTCTGTTTTCTTTCCTTTTTTTAAATTAACTTTTTCCTTTCAGCCCTTTCTTTACTCTTTCCCTCGCTCCTCATCATTCTGGCTTTTTAAATCATTCTATATATTTTCTCTCTATTTGGTTTCCCTTTCCATTGTAAGTACTCCACTTTTTCCCCCTATTACTCTACCCTGCCTACATGAGCAAAATATTAATTTTACTAAGTTTGACATGGCCCACTTCTAACTTTTATCAATATTACTATTATCCTTTTTCCTTTCTTACCTCTTTTGATTACTCTGGCACTAACATTTTTTCTTCAAGGGAATATAGAAAAAAGCAAGGAAATAAAAAAAAGAACAAAGTGTCAAAGAGAAAACTTAACACACACACAGAACCACCAGCTAAATAAAACTCTAGAGCAGAGAGAGAAGCTAATCAACTGAATAAATCCATCAAGATAAAATGATGACTAGAAGCAACAAAAATTGCAAGCCATTCTGAGAAACAAGAAGACATGGACCATTCCAATGAACAAACTAAAAACCAGGAAGAGATGGAGAACACTGAACAACTAATTAAAGCTGTTCAAACAAATATCATTGACCAACTTAATGAAGTGAAGGAAGAGATTAAGGATATTTAGAAGACACTGGGAGAACATACTGAAGAAATTGTAAACATACATAAAATGATAACAGATATGATGGCAATGAACGACACAATCCAAGAAATCAAAAAGACACGGGATTCACATAACAGCAGATTTGAACAGATAGAAGAAAGAATTAGTGATGTACAAGACAGTACATCTGAAATCAAACAGATAGACTAAAAGATAGAAAAAAATCCAGAAGGGATTTAGGGATTTAACTGATAACGCAAAATGCACAAACATATGCATTATAAGCATCCCAGGGGAAGAGGAGAGGAGAAAGGGAAAAGAAGGAGTGTTGAAGGAAATAATGGCTGAAAAGTTCAAAACTGTATTGAGGGAGATGGATGTACATGTCCCAGAAGCACAGCACACCCCAAACAATATAAATCCCAACAGGCCTACCTCAAGACATATAATTATCAAAATGCCCCATGCTCAAGACAAAGAAAATACTCAAGGCAGCAAGAGAAAAGAGAACCATCACATAAAAGTGAAGCACAATAAGATTAAGTGCTAATTTCTCATCTCAAACCATGGAGGCAAGAAGACAGTGGTATGACATAGTTAAGGTACTAAAAGAAAAAATCTTCAAGCCATGAATTCTCTATCCAGCAAAGATGGCATTCAAAAATAATGGAGAGATGAAAATATTCACAGATAAACAGAAATTAAGGGAGTATGCCAATAAGAAACCTGCCCTTCAAGAAATACTAAAGGAAGTTCTACAGGTTGAAAGGCAAAAACAGGAGAGAGAGAGTTGGAGGAGAATTTAAAAACAACTAAAAAGACAAAAAGAGAAATTAAAACCACATATGACATACATGAACCCAAAGAAAATATGGCTGACATAAGAAATTCATTGAGAAAATAACACTGAATGTTAATGGATTAAATTCACCTGTCAAGAGACACAGATTGGTAGAATGGATAAGGAAATATGACCCATCTATATGTTGTCTACAAGAAACCCACTTTATATCCAGAGATACAAGGAGGCTGAAAGTGAATGCCTGGAAAACAATTTTACAAGCAAACAATAATGAAAAAAGGGCAGGAGTAGCTATCCTAATATTGGACAAATTAGACTTTACATGCAAAACTATTGGAAAAGACAAAGATGGACACTATATATTAGTAAAAGGGGTAATCCTTCAAGAAGAGAGAATCATAACAATTTATGCCCTTAATCAGGGTGCCTCAAAATACTTGAGGCAAACTCTGGAAAAACTAAGTGGAGAAACAAAAGCCTCTACAATTATAGTGGGGGGATTTAATACACCATTAGCACCATTAGACAGAACATCTAGGCAGAGAATCAATAAAGAAACAAAGACTCTGAAGAATACATTAGAGGACCTGGACCTAATAGACATATACAGAATGCTACACCTAAATACAGCTTGATATACATTCTTCTCGAGTGCACATGGATCATATTCCAAGACATACCACTTGCTAGGCCACAGATCAACTCTCAAAGAATTAAGAAAGATTGAGATTATAGAAAGTAATTTCTCTGACCACAGTGGAATGAAATTGGAAATCACTAAGGGCCAGAGAACCAGATTAGGCACAAATTTATGGAAACTAAGCAACACACGCTTAGACAAACAGTGGGCCAAGGAGGAAATCTCAAAAGAAATCAGTAACTACCTTGAATTGAATGAAAGTGAAAACACAACATATCAAAACCTATGGGATGCAGCCAAAGCTGCCTGAAAGTAAAAGTCAGAGCCATAAATGCATATATTAAAAAAGAGGAAAGAGCTAAAATTGAAGACCTAACTGCACTCATGAAGGAATTGGTAAAACAACAAAAAAATAACCCCAAAGGTAGTAGAACGAAATAACAAATATAGAGCAGAACTAAATAATATAGAAAATAAGAAAACACTAGAAAAAAATAAACAAAACCAAAAGCAGGTTCTTTGAGAAGATCAATAAAATTGACAAACCCTTAGCCAGACTAACAAAGAAAAAGAGAGAGCAGATGCAAATACACAAAAGAAGGAATGAAGGAAGAGATATCACTACTGACCCCACAGAAATGAAGAGTATCATAGGAGGTACTTTGAAAAATTTTATGCCAAAAAGAATTTTAATTTAGAGGAAAAGGTCAAATTCCTAGACACTCACAAGAGCCTACAGTAATGAAAGAAGAAATTGATGAACTCAACAGTACAATTACAAATAAAGAAATAGACTCAGTCATCAAAAACCTCCCGAATAAGAAGAGCCCAGGATCTGATGGCTGCATAGGTGAATTCTACCAAACATTCTGGAAAGAGCTAACGCCAATTCTGCTTAATCTCTTCCAAAAAATAGAAGTAGAAGGAACATTGCCTAACTCATTCTACGATGCAAACATTATCCTAAAACCAAAGCAAAATACACATACCACAAGAAAGAAAAATTACCTTTCTCTAATGAACCTAGATGTTAAAATCCTCAACAAAATACTTGCTAATCGCATTCAACAACATATCCAAAGAATTATACATCATGATCAAGTGAGTTTCATTCTGGGTATGCAAGGATGGTACAATATAAGAAAATAAATCAAAGTAATATACCACATAAAGAGATTGAAAGAAAAAAATCACATGATTGTGTCTATAGATGCAGAAAAAGCATTTGAAAAATAAAGCACCCTTTCCTGATAAAAACACTGCAAAAGATAGGAATAGAAGGAAACTTTCTGAATATGATAAAGGGTATATATGAAAAACCCAAACCTAACATCATATTCAATGGTGAAATCCTAAAAGCCTTCCTTCTGAGATTGGGAACAAGACAAGGATGCCCACTATCACCACTCCTATTTAATATTGTCTTAGAAGTACTTGCTCAAGCACTGAGACAAGAAAAAGATATTAAATTCATCCAAATAGGAAAAGAAGTAAAAATTTCATTATTTCCAGATGACATTATCCTATGATAAAGAAAGCTCTGAGAAATCTGCAGCAAAGCTTCTAAAACTTATAAAGAGGTTCAGTAATGTCACAGGCTATAAGATCAATGTTCAAAAATCAGTAGCATTTCTGTACACCAATAATGAGCAATCTGAGGAGGAAATCAAGAAAAAATACGCTTATAATAGTAACTAAAATATCAAATACCTAGGAATAAATTTAACTAAAAATGTAGAGGACTTATATACAGAAAACTACAGAACACTGTTAACAGAAATAAAAGAAGAATTAAAGAAATGGAAGAATATTCCCTGCTCATGGATAGGAAGACTAAACATCATCGAGATGTCTATCCTATCCTAACTAATCTGCAGATTTAATGCAATCCCAATAAAAATCAGCACTGTATTTTTTAAGAAATTGGAAAAACTAACTACAAAATTTATTTAGAATGTAAGAGGCCCCAAATCGCCTATGAGATATTAGAAAAGAAAAATGAAATTTGAGGTATCACACTACCTGACTTTAAAACATACTACAAAGCTACAGTGGAGAAAAATGCATGGTATTGGCATAAGGATAGACACATTGACCAATGGAACCGAATTGAGAGTTCTGATATAAATCCTCACATATACAGTCATCTGGTATTCAACAAGGCCCCAAGCACTCTCAGTTGGGAATGAATGGCCTCTTCAACAAGTGGTGCATGGAGAACTGGATATCCATATCCAAAAGAATGAGAGTGGAACACCATCTCACACCTTATACAAAAATAAATTCAAGATGGATCAAAGATTTAAATATAAGAGCCAAGGCCATAAAGACCTTGGAAGATAATGTAGGGAAACATATACAGGACCTTGTAATAGGAAATGGTTTCATGAACTTCACACCCAAAACACAAGCAGCAAAAGAAAAAATACATAAATGGGATCTCCTCAAAATTAAAAACTTTCCCCCTCAAAGGACATTATCAAGAAAATATAAAGGTAGCCTACACAATGGCAGAAAGTATTTGGCAATCATATATCTAATAGGAGCCTAATATCCTGCATATATAAAGGAATCCTACAACTCAAAAATAAAAAGACAAACAACCATTTAAAAAATGGGCAAGTGACCTGAAATGACACTTCTTCCAGGAAGAAATACAAATGGCTAAAAAGTACATGAAAAAAACTTGACATCTCTAGCTATTAGAGAAATGCAAATCAAAACTACATTGAGATACTGTCTTATACCGATTAGAATGGCGGCTATTAAAAAAAAGAGCAGACTTTAAGTGTTAGAGAGGTTGCGGAGAAATGGGAACCCTCATCCACTGCTGATATGATTGTGGAATGGTCCAGCCACTATGGAGGACAGTTTGTTGGTTCCTCAAAAAACTAAGTATAGACTTTCCATATGATCCAGTGATTACACTGCTGGGTATATACCCAGAAGAACTGAAAGCAAAGACATGAACAGATACATGCACACCAATGTTCTTAGCGGCATTGTTCACTATTGACAAAAGTTGGAATCAACCCAGGTGCCCATCAACAGTTGAATGGATAAACAAAATGTGGTAAATATATACACTGGAATATTACTCAGCTGTAAGAAAGATTAAAGTACTAACACACAGAATAACATGGATGAATCTGGAAGATTTATGTTAAGCGAAGCAAGCCAGGCATTGTTGGATGAACAGTACATGACCACCCTGATATGAATTAAGAAAATTGAGCAGTCTCTGAGAACTATTGTCTGAAACATAGGTGTACAACAAAGAGAAAGAGAAGAGAAAGTTGTGAACAATCACCCATATGGACATAACCTATGGTAAATTGATAGAGTGCAGTTGTGTATTGAAGGAATAGGACAGGTGGGTATTGACATATTGGGTTAGGTGGTGCAGTGTTGACAGGTGGGTAGATTGGGAAGGGTGGTTTAGAATACCCAGGATACTGAGGGGAGAGATGGGAGTGTGTCCAGGTGAACACTTGGGATTTGTGGGTATGAGGTTGAAAGTACAGAAGTGGGAATGCTCTAATGGCAATATGACAAGGAAGTGTCACTGCTTTAGAGTATTGGTTTGGGGGGTATTCAGGGCAGGGAACATGTGGAGCAGGCTTCTAGGGAGTGTGTGACTGTTCATCCTGTCATAATGTGTTGTATCAGTGGGTGGAGACCCACACAATGAGAGGGATGGAGATGGACTCGCATTTTTGGGAGGATTGATTTGTTCAGAAAAAGACAGGTGGGCATCTCTTAAGAGCAAGGGCAGTTCCTAATAGTGAAGGAGAAACCAGTGTGTCATGAACTCTTGTTACATGTAACTATGAATCTTGTCATCCAAAGAGTCAAGCCAGGGGGTCATCATGGGCCCCTGGGGGAATGGAAGGGAGGAACAGAATAGATCAAACAGGGGGTATTTAGTGGTCACTGGAAATGTTTTTCATTATCTTACAGTGATGGACGGAGGACAGGGTAAATATCATCAAAATTTACCATCTAAAATGTAAACCATACTGTAAATTATTTCCAATGTTTAGTAGCTATGTTTCACTATCTGTATATCAGTTATAACAATGTTACAATCCACATACAGAAAGGTTTCAATATGGGGTAAGGAAAGGGGGAGGAGGTTGGGTATATGAGATTGTCTTGTAATCTGAGTGTGACTTTGCTGTGACCTAAAATTTCTTTGAAAATTAAATGAAAAATAGTGAGACACTGGGGAATGAGAGGGGGAAGGGGCCACAGTACAGACTGGAAACCAGATATTGCAGTGATTAAAAAGCAAAATGTCAAAACAAAATTTTTATTTTAATTTTTTAAAAAAATTTTCTCATATTTTAAATAACCCAATTTTTAAATTTAAATTTATTTTTGTTTTTTGTTTAAGTTTTTATGTATTTTATCTCTTATGTTTAAACATCATTATAATTTCATTTTCCTATTAATTGTATTTGGCTGTTGTATTGGCTTCTTTAAAGAAGCTTTGGATCAAAGAAGGGTTACAATTGTGGTGGGAGCGGATCATTGTTGAGGGGTGTCAGGGATGGGGGGTGCATGGGAGGAAGTTCACCTGAACATACATAAAAGGTATATAAAACTGTTCAAATGTTCACAGGGCATGGTCACAGTGGGTGGAGAATTTCTTAATAAATGAGACAATACTGAATTCCCAGCCTGGAGAGCTCTGCCACATTTTCCAAGGTAGCAGCAACAGTCCCCCAAGTGCAAGGGCAGTGTATGGCAAAGGAAGATGATCTACTGATGGGCTCTTGTTAGTGATGACTACCCTTATGAGTCTTGGCTCTTGAAATTGAAACTTAGCCTATTGTTATGGCATGCCTAAGTGTTGCCTCCTGAGAGCCTTCTCATTGCTCAAATGTGGCCTCTCTCTAAGCCAAACTCAACACATGAATGCATTACCTTCCTCCCAGAATGGGACATGACTCCCGGGAATGAGCCTCCTTGTCAATGAGGGATTATTGACAAGTGTCAACAGGCAATAGAACTTGAAAAAGACCTCAAATGAAAGGGGGAAAAGGTAAAGACAAATGAGTTCATATGGCTAAGAGAGTACAAAGTGAGTCATGAGGTCATCCCAGAGGTAATGCTTATGCACATATCAGTAGGACCTCATAGGCTTCCAATGTGGATATCACCCAAAACAGAGGGGCTCCTGAAGGCTCTGGAAGCACACAGGTCCTGTATGAGGGCAGATAGCCCCAGAGTTTTGTGCCTTATCAGTGGGCCCTACTTTGGAATCCTTGCTCCTGAGAGTGACAGAGTTGGACCCAAATATGTCTTCCCTGCACATGGCTCATCTGTCCCTTCTATTCAAACCTATATGTAGTGCTGGAGTTTGTAGGTTTACTTCCAGAGACTGGAGTCTTTGGTCTGTCCATGTGCCAGCTGGGCCCAGAAGCTCTGTGGAGCTACAACTCCTACTCTACAGTTCAATGGACTCATCCTGGAGATGATGATGGACAACGGCCATCCCAGGGAATGGAGAGAGTCTGCAGCTCCAGGCAGGATAATCCCATCCATCTTATCCATGGGATATAAGCCCCATCTCACTTGGAGGTGGAGTGAACATCACCATCTCAAACTCCTCTGGATTGGGGGAAGAGCTATGGACTAGAGTGGACTTTCTTGTATTCTGTTATAAACATATTGTGATTCATGCAATGGAAGGAATTACAACATTAATGTGGAGCCAGTGGCCACTGGATGCTTTGGGGGCAGGGAGAGGGAAAAGCAGTGTAATACAGGGGCATTTTTGGGACAGATATAGGTCATTTTATATCATCACATAGCATGCAGAACTGTGTGGGAGAGAGTTTGGTCTACAATGTGAACTGTGGTCCATGCTTAGTGGCAAAGCCCCAAGATGTTTATATCTATTGCAGGTGATGTGCCACACTAATGAAGGATGTTTATGTGGGAGGATGTGGGAAGAATGGGAGGTGGGGCATATGGGAATCCCTACAATTTTTGTGTAACATCTTTGTAATCTAAGTATCTTTTAAAAAATAAAAAAAAATTATTGAAAAAAATAAAAAAATTAAAAAACACAAAATTCACTGACCTTTTTCAAATAAACAGTATATTTGAAAAAATATATATATAAAGTGATCATGACTTCCATCAGGAATGTAGCATAATAGCCATACTAAAAAGACAAAGGGTAACATAAAAATATGAGTAACAATAAAATATTGTTCTTGATTATATGAAATGCTTCTTTATAAATATACATTACAAAGTTTTTTTCAGAACAGTACAATTTTAAAGGTAAATATTATAGAGAAAACATGGAGTTTTTTTTTTTCTGTAAGTAATCTATGTTTTTTGCCATATTCAATCTGTTGGGGTACAATTATTCATAGTATTCTCTTATAACCCATCTTATTTCTGTAAGGTTGGTAGTAGTATCACTTTCATTACTAATTTTAGTTTAATCTATTATTGGTTTATCAATTTTGTTGATCTTTTCAAAGAAACAACTTTTAGTTGCTTTGATTCTATTGTTTTTATATTCTTGAATTCATCTCTGTTCCAATTTTTATTTCCTTCTATCAGCTTTGGGATTAGTTTGTTTTTATTTTGTATTTCCTTAAGATGTAAAATTATGCTTTTGATTTTGGGTTATTTATTCCTTTTTAATATAGGTGTTTTTGACCATAGATTTCTCTATTAGCAATGCTTTCAGTGCATCTGATGGTTTCTTTTTGTTTTGTTTTTTTATTGTGGGTAAAAATCAAATTTTTTACAATACATACCAATATTTGTAAAATGATATATAAATGCATATGCATATATGTGCATTTGTTTACATAAATGTTATTTATTTTATATATATATATATATATACTTTTTTTTAAAGGTGATTACATTGCCTAAATATTACTCAGAAATTACAGGGTTTCCCATGTTCTCCACTTCCCATACCTCCAACAACATCCCACACCACCATCCCTCATCGTGTGGCACAACACCTGCAATTGATATACACATCCTGGGGCCTTGCCACTGAGCATAGACCACCATTCATATCACAGACCGCACTCTCTGCCACACAGTTCTGCATAGTATATGCTGAAGGAAAATGGCCTATATCCGTCGCCGCCACGCCACTCAGGACAACCCACAAGTCCCAAAAAAGCCCCTTTTTTCATCTGCCCCTCCTCTCCCTGCCCCAAAAACTTCCAGTGGCCACCACCTCCACCACACTGCTACAATTTCTTCCATTACTTGAATCACAATATGTCTACAACAGAACACCACCAAGTCCACTCAAGTCCACAGCTCCTCCCCCAATCCTGAGGGGACTGGGATGGTGATGTCCACTCCACCTCCAAGTGAGAGAGGGCTTATATCCTGTGGATACTGTGGATGGGATTATCTTGCCTGCAGCTGCAGTCCCTCTCCATTCCCTGGGATGGCCGTTGCCCATTGTTTCCTCACCAGGTCACTTGGATGAGTCCATTGAGCTGTAGGGTAGGAGTTGCAGCTCTACCGAGATTCCAGGCACAGCTGGCACATAGATAGGCCAGAGGTTTCAGTCTCTGTAAGTACACCTAACAACTCCAGCATCACATATAGGTTTGAATAGAAGGGACTGATGGACCATGTGCATGGAGGACTTATTTGAGTCCAACTCTGTCACTCTCAGGAGCACAGATTCCAATGAAGAGCCCACTAATTAGACATCAATCTCTGGGGCTATCCCCACTTATATAGGACCTGGGTGTCTCCAGAGCCCTCTGTGTGGTGTGATATCCACTTTGGTGTTCTATGAGATCCTACTGAGGTGTGCATAAGCATTAACTCTGGGATGACCTCCCGACTCTCTTTGAAGTCTCTTAGCCACATGAACTCATTTCTCTTTACATTTTACCCCTTTTATTTAAGGCCTTTTTACAATCGTATTGCCAGTTGGCACTTGGTATTAATCCCTCGTTGCCAGGGAGGCTCATCCCCGGGAGTCATGTCCCATGTTGGGGGGAAGGCAATGCATTCAAATCCTGAGTTTGGCTTAGAGGCCACATTTAAGCAGCAAGGAGGCTCTCAGCTGGCAAACCTTAGGCACCCCATAAAAGTAGGCTAAGTTTCAATTAGAAGAGCAAATACTCATAAGGCTAGTCCTCAATAACAAAAACCCATCAGTGGGTCATCCTTTTTTGCCAGACACTGCCTCTGCACTCAGGGAGCTGTTGCTGCCCCCTTGGGGAATGTAGCAGAGCTCTCCAGGCTGGGAATTCAGATTCCCTCAATAATTGAGGAATTGTCTACCCACCTTGACCATGCCCCATCCCTTGATCATTTGAACAATTTTATATATCTTTCTTATATTCAGATGGACTTGCTCCCATGAATTCCCCATCACAGACACCCACCACCAATGATCTTCTGCCACCCCCCTTGTAACCCTTCTCTGATCTAAACCTTCCTTAAACATGAAGCCCATATAACAACAAAATACAATTAATAGGAGAAAGAAATAATAATGATAAGTTTAAATTCAAGAGATAAGTACAAACAAATTCAGAAGAAAAAAAAAGAAACTAAACTAAAAATAAATTATAATTAGCAGATTGGGACATTCGAAAAAATGGGAAAAAAATTTTTAAAAAATCATTTTTTAAAAGAAATTATTCTTTTTTCCTTTTATCACTGTATTATCGGATGTCCAGTGTACTGTGACACCTTCCCCCTATAATTCCCCAGTGTCTCTCAAATTTCGATTTAATTTTCAAAGAAGTTTTAGGTCACAGCAAAGTCACATACAGAATACTTGAGACTCCCACATACCCAACATCCCTCCCCCTTCCCCAACCCATATTAAAACCTTATTTTCTTATGGATGTTAGCATAGTTATAACTGTTATACAGAGAGTAAAATATAGCAACTAAACATTGTCAATGCTTTACAGTATAGTTTACAATTTAGACTGTACAGTTTAATAATTTTTGATGATATTTACCATGTCCTGTGTCCATTACTGTAAGATAATGAAGAATATTTCCCATGACCACTAAATACCCCATTTGATCTTTTCTGTTCCTTCCTCCCCACCCCCTGGGTCATATGACTCTTCCCTGTCTGGCTCATGGGATGACAGGATTCATATTTACATACCCTGGGTATTCTAACCTGCCCTTCCTAATCTACCCACCTGTTAATCCTGCACCACTGAACCCAGTAAAATCTCTACCCACCTTTCCTATCCTTCAATATGTAACTATACTCTTTCAATTTACAATAGATAATGTCCATTTGGGTGATGACTCGCAACCTACCCTTCTCTCTCTATCACTTGTTGGCCTATGTTTCAGTCAGTGGTTCTCAGAAACTGTTAACTTTCCTCAATTCAAATCAATGAGGTCATAAACTGTTCATCCTTCAATGCCTGGCTTGCTTCACTCAACATAAGGTCTTCAAGATTCATCAATGTTATTCCATGTGTCAGCACTTTATTCCTTCTAACAGCTGAGTAATATTCCATTGTATGTATGTACCACATTTTGCTTATCCATTCATCTGTTGATGGGCACTGGGGCTGGTTCCAACTTTTGGCAATTGTGAACAATGCCACTATGAACATTAGTGTGCATATATCTGTTCATGTCTTTGCTTTCAATTCTTCTGGGTATATACCCAGTAGTGGAATTGCTGGATCATATGGAAGATGTATTGATAGATCTTCAGAGGAATCGCCAAACGGTCCTCCACAGTGGCTGGATCATTGCACAATCCCACCAAGAGTGGATGAGGGTTCCTATTCCTGCACATCCTCTCCAACACATATATTCTGCTGTTTTTTTAATAACTGCCATTCTGATGGGTGTAAGATGGTATCTCGTTGTGGTTTTGATTTGCATTTCCCTAATAGCTAGCGATGTCGAGCATTTTTTTCATGTGCTTTTCAGCCATTTGTATTTCTTCCTTGGAGAACTGTCTTTTCAGGTCACTTGCCCATTTTTTAAATGGGTTGTTTGTCTTTATTTTCCAGATGTAGGATTTCTTTATATATAAAAAGATATTAGGCTCCTATCAGATATATGGTTGCCAAATATTTTCTCCCATTGGGTAGGCTGCCTTTTTATTTTCTTAATAACATCCTTTGAGGTGCAGAACTTTTTAATTTTGATGAAATCTCATTTATCTATTTTTTCTCTTGCTGCTCGTGCTTTGGCTGTGAAGTTCTTGAAACCATTTGCTATTACAAGGTCCTGTAGATGCTTCCCTACATTATTTTCTAAGGTCTTTATGGTTTTGGCTCTTATATTTAGATCTTTGATCCATCTGGAGTTGATTTTTGTATAAGGTGTGAGATGGTATTCTTTTCTCATTCTTTTGGATATGGATATCCAGTTCTCCAAGGACCACTTGTTAAAGAGGCCATTGTCTCCCAACTGAGTGGGCTTGGTGGCCTTGTTGAATATCAGATGACGGTATATGCAAGGATCTATATCAGCACTCTCAATTTGGTTCCATTGATCAGTAGGTCTATCTTTGTGCCAATACCATTCAATTTTGATCACTGTAGCTTTGTAGTATGTTTTAAAGTCAGGTAATGTGATACCTCCAACTTTATTTTTCTTTTCCAATATGTCTTTGGCAATTCGGGGCCTCTTACCTCTCCAAATATATTTTGTGGTTAGTTTTTCCAGTTCCTTAAAAAACGCAGTGTTGATTTATATTGGTATTGCATTAAATCTGTAGATTAGTTTTAGTAGGATAGACATCTTGATGATGTTAAGTCTTCCTATGCATGAACAGGGAATATTTTTCCATTTATTTAAGCCTTCTTTGATTTCCTTTAACAGTGTTGTGTAGTTTTCTGTATATAAGTCCTTTACACCTTTAGTTAAATTTATTCTTAGGTATTTGATTCTTTCAGTTACTATTGTAAATGGTATTTTTTTCTTAATTTCCTCCTCAGATTGCTCGTTATTGGTGTACAGAAATTCTACTGATTTTTGAGCATTCATCTTGCAGCCTGCAACATTACTGAAGTCATTTATGAATTCTAGAAGCTTTGTTGTAGATTTCTCAGGGCTTTCTATGTATAGGATCATGTCATCTGCAAATAATGAAATTTTTGCTTCTTCCTTTCCAATCTGGATGCCTTTTATGTCCTGTTTTTGCCTCAGTGCTTGGGCAAGTACTTCTAAGACAATGTTAAATAGGAGTGGTGATAGAGGGCATCCTTTTCTTGTTCCTGATCTCTGAGGGAAGGCTTTTATGATTTCACCATTGAAAACGATGTGGGCTTTGGGTTTTTCACATATACCCTTTATCATATTCAGAAAGTTTCCTTCTATTCCTATCTTTTATATTATTTTTATCAAGAAACAGTGCTATATTTTGTTGAATGCTTTTTCTGCATCTATAGAGATGATCATGTGATTTTTTTCTTTCAATCTGTTTATGTGGTGTATTACATTGA